>PVIW01002258.1:104814-230213 GCA_004026585.1 Noctilio leporinus | reverse complement strand
GAAAGAAAGAAAGAAAGAAAGAAAGAAAGAAAGAAAGAAAGAAAGAAAGAAAGAAAGAAAGAAAGAAAGAAAGAAAGAAAGAAAGAAAGAAAGACCGGAGGGCTATAGAGAAGGCTCCAATGAGAAGCCAACCAATCGACCATAGCAAATGCCCTTGGAAATATCTTGTTCTTTCTTCCCTGTAAAGAAACTTTCTTAAACATCTCTGTCCCTGCAACACCCAGCTAAGAATGACAACACATTTCTAACCTTAATCAAGTTAGGAATTAATAAGCTTTCAAAGGGCCCCTTGCAAAGAGTGCTAGATCAAGCAGGCTCCTGAGTCAGAAGGGAGAAGGTACTGGTTGGCCCTCTTATTTGGGGAGGACCCTCAAATGCAAAGTAGGAAACAGAGAGCAGGCACATCCTATGCTGTGATCTGTCCCTCCCTCACCATTTCTCACTCTCCACCCTTCTGTCCAATTTTTCACGAGTTCTCTTTTGAATCATAAAGCAACAATGTGCCTTGTAGGATACTAACACACTTACTCCAGTCTACAACTCTGATTTTCCATTTCGCCAGACCCCACCTCTCAGCCAACTGCCCTTTTCTTTGCAAGAAATGTAGAACATATTTTATAATATATTTATAGATAATATATATCATTTTATTCAGCATATATGTTGAAAATCTTTAAACATAATATTTATTGAGTCATGGCCAGAACTCTAAGTCCATTTATGCAACTTTGAGAGTAGCCCAGCTTGCACCAGTGAACTTAACAAAAGCTTCTGATGCTAGAAGAAGTGGTTCAAATATGAGCGCCTTGGTCTTTGACACTTTTCTTAAAAAAAAAAAAAAAAAAGGTTTTATTTATTATTTTTAGAGAGAGGGGAAGGGAGGGAGGCAGAGAGGGAGAGAGACTCAATGTATGGTTGCCTTTTACCTGCCTCCAGCTACGGACCTGGTTGGAGACCTGGCTTGCAACCTGGTTATGTGCCCTGACTGGGGAATTGAACCAGCGATCTTTGGGTTCACAGGCTGGCACCTTATCCACTGTGCCACCAGCCAGGGCCCTGACACTTTTCCTTGGTGTAAGGAGCACCACACTTACAGCTTTTCCAGCACCTCCCTGCTATCATAGCTCTTCTATGACTGCATTTATCACTTCACATTTTAACTGTCTGTTCACAGAACTGTCTCTTGCTCAAGTCTGAGACCACCGAAGTCAAGAGCTGCAAAATGCCATTGTCTACTTGATCAGTTTTCTGTCACTGCTGTTCCCCTTTAATCACTCATGAAGCTGATAAATAACCTACTCCGTATTTGTCTCTCTACTCTTCTGTAAGCTCCAGAAAAGTAGAGACCTTGCCTAATTAGTCACCAACTTATCCTACACACATAGTAAATGCTCAATAATTTAGTATTGCATTAAATCGAGTGTCATGATATAGGAAAGTTCAGAGAGCCAACAGACTCTATGGACAAGAGGTTCGTGGCCGCTGACTCGTATCAGTTGGGGAAACTTTATAAACTCTCTGAGCCTGTGCTTCACCAAGACCAATTAAAGCAGAAACTTCTATTGATAGCTTTTCTCTCTGAAAGTAGAGACGGGGCACGCTTCAGATGCACGCGAGGTGGTTTTAATATGTATTCAGGAATAGGACGCACTGATCTGGGCAGCACCTAACTTGGATTTGGGCAGTCAGGGGAGAGTTTGTGAAGGAAGTGACATCTCAGCAAAGGCTGCTCCTGGACTAAAGTAGGTTTTGGCCCAGCGTGAGGTGGCATGGGGAAGGGGTGGGTGCTGGGGCGGGGGCCAGGTTGTAGGTGGGTGGAAGCCAAGATTTTTCATGGAGTTGTCTGTGCAGAGGCATTGAGGTAAGAGAGAGCTGATCATGGTATCCGATTCAGGGTGAGGCCAGTGGGGTAGAGCCTAACAAAAGCCGCCCTGGGCAGAATTCTTAGATAAAATGACTAGAAACATTTCAGATTTGGGTGGGGTGGGGGGATCTTCCCTACCAGGAAGCAGACAGGTTTCTTGGGAAGGGCTGTGCCCAACCTGAGTAACCTCCCTTGGCTGTGGGCCCAGGTGAGGCTTTTGGTTGATAAAGTTATTTTTGTTGCTGCAGTTACCATGCTGAACTCTTTCCAGCTCTTTTTTGTTTATATAACTCTAGGCAGCCACCTAATTTTGGGATATGACTGTTTTTCCTCACATTTTGTTCCCGATGACTGCTGAGTTACATTTTAATAGTACATCAGCAAGGTTTTGTTTTGTTTAGTTTTCAGGTGCCCACGTAAGAAATAATCATAACAAGAATATTCTGCTTTTTAAATTTTTTCCTTCAAAATAGAGTGTAGTTCAATATTCTCCCTTTACAGATCTACACGAAGCATCCATTTTCGATTCATTTTCATCAGTAAAAGCTTGTTGCTTTTGTCAAAATGATGTTCTTTCTCGCATTCAATAATGAGAAATGGGGCCAGGGCAGGGTGGGTAAGTTGGTGGTTGAAGTGTCATTGCATACATCAAAAAGGTCATGGGTTTGATTCCTCGTCAGGGGACATACCTAGGCAGCAGTCAATCCCCAGTCACAGGTGTGACTAGGGGTGGGGGTGGGCAACCGATCTATACGTCTGTCTCTGTCTCTCTCGTCCTCCCTCCCTCTCCCCTCCCACCCTCTCTCCCTATTTCTCTTTCTAAAATCAAAAAGCATTATCTTTGGGTGAGAATTAAAAATAATAATAATAATGATAAATATATATCCACCGTGTTTTAGTGTTTATCTTGACAGAAAGCTTAGAGTTAAAATTGCAAAATTCAGTGTTGGCCCAGATTTGGGATACAGTTCTCTTCCCACCTATAAAAGTTTAATTTTTCTCTTTTATCTTTGGCAGTTCTACCCCTACCTGTGTCCCCAGTGATAATCTCCCTGAAATACTTTTTTGAAGCAAGAAGATTATAGATAACCAGGTAAAATACTCTGAACTCTTACTAGATACTGTGTCGGATTAAGACTTACTCACTGGTCAGAAATTTTCAACCTACTAAATATTCAGAGAAGAATTTAGCGAATAAGTATATTATTTCTTTAAATCATATTTTATTGTTTATGCTATTACAGTTATTCAAATTTTCCCCCTTTGCCTTCCCCCATCCAGCACTCCCCACTCCCTCAGGCATCCACGCACCAAAGTTCATGTCCATGGGTCATGCATATAAGTTCTTTAGCTACTCCCTTTCCTGTACTGTAGTTCACATCCCCATCACTAGTTTGTAACTATTACTTTGTACTCCTTAATTTCCTCACTGTTTTCCCCATTCCCCCAGATTCCTACCCTCTAGCAACCATTAAAACATTCTCTGTATTTATGCTTACTTGCCGAGTTTACTTTTTAGATTCAATTGTTGATAGATATGTATTTATTGCCATTTTATCATTCATAGTTTTTGCTTTCTTTTTCCTAAATAAGTCCCTTTAATATTTCATATGATAATAGTTTGGTGATGATGAGCTCCTTTAGTTTTGTCTTATCTGGAAAGCTCTTTATCTGCCCTTTGATTCTAAATAATAGCTTTCCCGGTTAGAT
Source organism: Noctilio leporinus (assembly GCA_004026585.1). NCBI lineage: Eukaryota > Metazoa > Chordata > Mammalia > Chiroptera > Noctilionidae > Noctilio > Noctilio leporinus. Next base: position 226,639 of record PVIW01002258.1, on the reverse strand, counting down.
TAATCTTGGTTGTAGACCCTTGCTTTCCATGACTTTGAAAAGTCTCTTCTTGCCTACAAAGTTTCTTTTGAGAAATCATCTGATAGTCTTAAGGGGAACCCCTTGGTAGGTAACTCTATTCTCTTGCTGCTTTTAAAATTCTGTCTTTATCTTTAACCTTTGGCATTTTAATTATGATAATTATGATAATTAAATAAAGTGGGCCTCTTTGTATCCATCTTTTTTGGGACTGTCTGTGCTTCCTGGACTTGCATGTTTATTTTCTTTACCAAATTAGGGAAGTTTTTATTCATTATTTTTTCAAATAGATTTCCAATTTTTTGCTCTTTCTCTTTTCCTTTCAGCACCCTATGTTGTAAATGTTGGCACACTTTTAGTTGTTCCAGAGGCTCCTTACACTATCCTCATATTTTTTAATTCTTTTTTCTTCTTGCTGTTTTGATTGGTTGATTTTTTGCTTCCTTATGTTCCAAATCATTGATGATTTGATTCTCAGGCTTCATCCACTTTAATGTTACTTCACTGTAAATTGTTCTATTTCAGTATATCTTTCAGTTCTGATTGGATCTTTTTTATGCTGCTGAGGTCCTCATTAAGTTCCTTGAGCGTCCTTATAACCAGTGTTTTTGAACTCTGCATCCAATAGATTTCTTATCCCCATTTTATTTAGTCCTTTTTCTGGCGTTTTGGTCTGTTCTTTCATTTGGGCCATGATTCTTGGTCTCCTTATTTTGGCAACTCCCCTGCATTTGTTTCTATGTATTAGGTTGAGGTACTTTGACTCGGTTTTGGTAGCATGGCCTAATGTAGTAGGTGTCCTATAGGGTCCAGTGGCACAGCCTCCCCTATTACCTAGGCTGGGTACTTGAGATGCACCCTTGTGTGGGCTACGTACACCCTCCTCTTGTAGTTGAGCCTTGATTGCTGTTGGCAGGTCAATTGGAGGAAGTACCCAGGCCAATCAACTGCGAGGACTGGCTGTGACCACTGACCACCAACCTCCATCCTCTGTGGAGGATCAGCTGTGCCAGGGCCCACTCCACAGAGCAATACTTCACAGCCTCAGGGCTGTGGTGCCCACTGAGTCTGCCCCTTAAGTGTGTCACTTGTGAGGATGATTGCATGGCGGTGCCCATGTAGTCTGTAGCTACCTATTGGGTGGGCAGGCTCTGCATTTTCCAGGAGGTGCAATCAAGGTCAGCTACCACCTGTGTTGTATCTGGGGCCGCTTGGTAAAATCTATAAAAAGGCATGCAGATGGCTGCAACTTATACTGGCATTAGAGGTGCCCAAGCATGGCCAGACGATGAAACAAGGCCAGCTGCTGCTAGTGCTAGGCCTAGGGCCACTTAGCGAAAGGTATGGGGGTTTGCTGAGGCCAGCTGCTTCTTGTTTGAGAGAATTTAGGAAGATCTGAAGTTTGAACTAAAACAAGCCACTCATATGGAAAAACCACTGATAATAGTTTGCATGTAGGTTGGGTTGGATAGAGCATCAGGGGATCACCAGGGCAGGACAAACAGTTAACCAGGTTGATGGAGTCTTAGATATGGTGCCCACAGCTCCATGGGTCTGTTGAAGGAGGACTCCAAAGAGCAGCAGTGGCCACTGCCCCCAGTTCTGTCTGGAAGAAAGCTGTCTCCCTGCTCTCACCCTGATGCCAGCCACTGCACTTCCTCCTCATATGCCACTAGTGCCTTTCAAGCTGCTGCCCTGGTGCTGGAGCTCAGATGGACTGAGTCTAGGTAAGCCTGTGTGCAGGCCCTTTAAGAGAAACTGCTTGGAAATCAAGCAGTTTCTCCTACTGACCCAATCCCACTGGTTTTTATAGCCAGAAGTTATGGTGACTTATCTTCTTGGCACTGGCACCCTGGTATGGGGTTGGGACCCTTCCACTTCTGAAACAGCCCCCTTAAATTTTATCCACCACAGGTGGGTGCGAAACCAGCCTGTGCTGCATCTCCACATCTCCGCCCCTCCGATCGTTCTGGATGGATGTGTCTTCTTTAATTCTGTAGTTGTAGGACTTCCATTCACCTCAATTTCTGATGGTTCTGAGTGATGGTTGCTTTGTAGTTTAGTTGTAATTTTGGTGTGGTAGTGCGAGGAGGTGAGGCATGTTTACCTATGTTGCCACCTTGAGAATCTGGCTGATGTAACTAGTGTAAAGTGTCACTTAAAAGGTCCAAGAAAGAGCACCAAATAGGATACCATACCAGTCTTCATTGCTAGATTGTGAGCTCCTGAAGACAGGAATAACATTTTCTTCTTCATGGGTGAATTGTCCTCAGCACCTATGTCAGGCACATTCCCAACTAATGCTGAGAGGCTAAGCAAATAAGTATATTAAGAAAAGACATAATTTTTTAGGCCTCAAATTATTTTGACAATTGTAAAAATATCAAAATTGTAAAAAGCTAAAAATGTATTTCCATGCATTCTTAACATCAAAGCTATAACCATTTTTTAAATTAAAATTCTTCCCACTGTATAAAGAATATTCTCTTCTGGAAAGACATATGTATGGAGATATATATATATATATATATATACACACACATATACAAAGGTAGCAGTAGTTAATGTTACCAATGTATCATTGCAAATGTTGGCAAATATGAAATGTTTACTTGTAGTAGTTCCAGTTGGAAGGTATATGGGTACTAACACTGAAATAGTAAATGCATAAATAATTGCTGCCTGCTGCCTTTTGCAGCTTACCAGGGAATAGGATCAGTTGAACGATAGTAATTTTGAGCCCTATCAATTTGCCACAGAGAAGAGTATCTAAGAAAACTGAGTGCCCAGCTCCAAGGAAGTTATAAATACAGGATTCAATAAACCAGTAAGTGGAGACTTTCCCCCCAAATTAGGCCATTCTAGATCCCAGCACCAAGACTGAATTCTAATCTACCTCCTTCAAATAAAAGAGAGTGATTTTTTAAAAACTCTCTAAAAAATATTCCTTGCCACAGTTCTATCTACTGAATCCAATTAGCAATTTTAGTAACATCTATTAATCTTGAAAAACATTACTGCCATTCTATTGATCCTTTTGGATCTGTATTTATAAGGGGGAAAGCTTATTAATCCTATTTAATAATATGAAACAAAAAGGCTTAAGACAAGCCAGTTAGCATGGAAAACTCATGAACTTTCACCTAACTAAGCAGTTACAAAAAAGCAGATGCATCTAGATCACATTGGAAACAGTGCCGTGTTACAGACCAGTCAATGCAGTAAATGCTCATTGTAATGGACTTTTGTCAAAATTATACTTTATCTTTAATTTCTGATTTATGTCATTTTCCATAAAGTAATTGGAAAACATCAAGCTTATTGTATTTACCTCCTGCTAATGGGAGGCTGACATGACTTAAATTCTATACTGAGTATCTGAATATCAGGTTCAGTATGTCTGCTGGTACAGAAGGGACTGGTGTTTGCTAAGTCAGCCCCCACCTGCCCAAGACTTGCAGTAACATAGCTCTAAATTATCAGTGAGTCAAGATTGACAGCTCCTAACCCAAACCATATTTATAGAAATGCCACAAACATTTGTTTCCAGGGGTAATATCCTCTACAGATGCCTACAGAAATTTATAATGCCATGAGCATTTTGTTCAACAGGTGCTGCATTTCCCAAATGGGAGAAGAATGAGAGTTCCACTTTTTTTTTTTTTTAGTTGGCTTATAAGTCTCCATTGAACTGTTGTATGATTGTTCTTTACACACCAGGTCCTAGTCCTGGGATCAAACACAACAGAAGCTGCAGGAGTCAGGTCAATCACATGTTGTTTTGAAGAAGGTGGAAAGTTTTGGAGCCTCCTGCTTCTGTGGATATAGGAAGATCCTTCCTGATCCTTCTACTAGGCAGTATCATGTCAGACGATTGCATAACATAAGCGTGTGCTAAGCACTGCCTTCATGTTCTCCCATCAATCTCAATCAATCTCTCTCTTCCCTCCCTGGCTCCCTTTCTTATTCTATTCAGAACTATCTGTTTTGCATTTACCTTTATAGAAAAATTTGGCTAGGTAATTTACAGCCTTTGGGGAAAATAGAACTGCAAAATGCCCGGTTCTGAACTAAGATATTTACAGAGGAGAATCTAATAATTTCCTATAGTCATTCTTCTCAGCATGGTATGGAAATGCATTCAGGCGCTTCATTTTCTTTTCTTTCTCATTGCCAGTATTATTTATTGCTGAAAATCGAGGAGTTGTATTATAGTTATTTTCTTTTGATTGGCTTAAAAATTCAATTTGCTAGGAATCTTAAAGAAAAAAAAAGCACCAGTTTAAATGTAGCTTGGAAAGACAGCAGAGGGATTTTAGGATAACAGATCTGATGAGAAAGAAAAGTGTGTTAGCATCTTCAGCTGCCTAGAGTGGAATCAGTGAAAAACAGGAAATCTCAGAAAAGACAGCAACAAAGTAAAAAGGTTTATAAAAAATACATAGCCATTTTGAGAGTTTTGTTGGAAAGGACAAGTGATATGTATTTTTTTTTTTTTATCTGCATCTCAAATGAAAAGCCCAGAATTACAGATTTGATACATCTGTGGGAATCAGACTTTTCTGTAACAACAAACTAGACTTCCATCCCTGACTAAACGTTTTGAAAAGATGTGGAATACGGAGCTGATATATAGAATTGATTATGTCAGGATTTGGTGGGAAAACAATGCATAATAAAGGGTCAGGGTGATTAAAACAACCCCCACAACTAGCCTGAATGATTGTTAGAATGGAAGGTTCCCTAGGCTATGACCATCTATAGACATGAAGTGAGCAGATGAGGGCATGCTCTCTTCATTGTTACTATCTGTGGAGATTGCTCTGCAATCAATTCAGCGGCCGTGATTATTGTCAACAGGCAGAGTGAACACGAGCAAAGAGGTTGGTGCCCTGGCGGGAGACAAGGGGTAGAGGTGAAGCTTTCCCCACCCTTAGCTCTTTCACTAACCAGCCATTTGATGGACTATATCGAGAAGCCCCATAAATTTCCTCTCTCTTAATTTCTTCAGCTTTCAAATAGGAGTAGCGATACTCATTTATGTTCTACCCTACTGGGTTGTTATAAATACCAAATGATACAAAAGAAGTCAAAGAATTTTAGAAAAGATTTAAAGCACTTACAAACATAAGGCATTGATATAGTATTCGTTGATCAATGATGTCAGAGATCATGCTTAAGGCTCAGGTTTCATAGCAATTTAATCTATGGATATTAGTATTATTATTTTCCAGACACCATCTTAACACATTTCTACTTAAAAAGTAGATGAGATGATTTCTGTGGAGACTTGTCTTTTATGCTTATTTTGCTCTAAATGGAAGAGAAATTCTGTTGTAGAGGCTTGTATTTTTACAGAGGCAAGTTTTAAATCTTCTTTAATGTTTCAGGGCTGATGGTAACAACAATACGAATGCTAAGTGCATTGATAGAGGCCTCGATTTCCCTTACGGTTGTGTCAAATGCACATTGCATAGGGCCATACTGCCTGGGAAGAGTAAGCTGGCCTCAGACTGCGTCGCCCAGAGAGGGAGAGCCTTGGTGTGGTCACCAAGGGCTGGAGTCATGGGTATGCAGGTTGGAAAGTAAGTGGTCAATACTTCCAGAGTTAATCAGGCTCAGGGCTGCAACTCAAACCAACCCAATTCAAAACTATGACATTAAGAATTCAGAAACCCTTGCTGGTGGCACAGTGGGTAAGGAACCAGCCTGCAAACCCAAAGGTCACTGGATCAATTTCCAGCCAGGGCACATAACCAGGTTGCAAGCCAGGTCTCCAGCCAGATCCGTAGCTGGAGGCAGGTGAAAGGCAAATATACATTGATGTCTCTCTCCCTCTCTGCCTCTCTCCCTTTCCCTCTCTCTAAAAATAATATATAAATTCTTTTTTTAAAAATTCAGACTGCAAATGTATTCATTTACATTCAAAAATCTCACTCTCCAGGGGTGGATGTGGATAGGGCATGTTCACCACTGGAATCAGAAGTTTATTGCCTAAACTTGGCAGCCCTGCCCAAGTCACCCAAGTTCCGTGGGGTGCCTGTGCTACAAAGGCCAGGTCCTGGGGCTCTCAGGACTCAGGAAACCCAGGCTCCTGGACATGAAGATGGAAGTTCATCTATGCCCCCATTTGACCCATCCTATCATTGACCAATCAGCTTTCAGATTAAGACTCTTTCTATTTTGCCATATGAACACTCTCCCTTCCTCTCTAGCCTGGGAGGCACTCTGCCTTGTTAAAGTAATCATATATCTTTGCTCTGATATAGGAAATGCTTATTTCATGGGAATGCTTGGAGGGTGATCGTTCCGGGTTTGTACCTCCCTATGGCCCTAGGTAACATATCACCACTAGACTCCTCTGAAACTTTCAGCACCACTTTAAAAGTCCTCTCCTTGGTGCTCACTAGGGAGGCACAGACCAGTGTTCACTAAAAGGGCCTCATCACCAAATTCAGTTACACTGTAGGGATTAAGTGACTTTGCTTGTATAGCCCTTCCTGCCAATCGAGAAAAGTGGGGGGAAAGCATCTTCATTTTGCAAGAGTGACCATGTAGAAATCAATTTTTAAGGAACCATTCTGGTTCCAAAGGTCCATAATAGCTATCAGGTTTCCTCCTGGCTAGGAGGATTTTTGTCCAACAAATAAAGAATGTTGTATTTTACCAAAAAAGCTTTATTGCTAATCACTGTAATACTTGGAGATTCAAGAAACAGCCCCAGCAGGCTACTTTTGTAATTGTAGCTAACATTTATTGAGTGCTTACTAAATTCTAGATAGAGCCCTGGCTGGTGGCACAGTGGATAAGGCACCAGCATGTGAACCCAAAGGTCACTGGTTCAATTCACAGCCAGGGCACATAACCAGGTTGCAAGCCAGGTCTCCAGCCAGGTCCGTAGCTGGAGGCAGGTGAAAGGCAACCACACATTCATGTCTGTGTGTGTGTGTGTGTGTGTGTGTGTGTGTGTGTGTGTGTATATACCTCTCTTCCTTCCCCTCTCTAAAAATAATAAATAAAATCTTTTAAGTTATTAATTAATTAATTCTAGGCAGAGTATTAAGCATTTTGCATGGATTATTTCATTTAATTCTCACTGTAACCTTGTGGTATAGGTGGCTTGTTATTCCCATTTTACAGAGAGGGAGACTAACAGCGAGAACAGGCAGATGGTGGGAGGCAGAGGCCACATGTCAGCCTGCTGGTGAAATCTGAAACTGTAGTGACCAAGGGGTGTGCCCATATCAAAGTGTTTGTATTTCCAGTGGTAGTTGTCCCCACAGTGTGCCTGCAAGAAGGATCTAGGGGTTTCAAAATTGCTAAGCAAGATCTGAGCAAATGAAAAGTCAGGAATTGTACCAACTCAGACTTTGTGGATGAAGGACTTGGGCCAGGTGCTCCTCAAATCAGCTATGGTCCCCACCAGGCCACCTTCTCAGCTGCCGCCGTGTAAACACAGCTCCACACCTACCGACAAATGCCCTGAGCTGTCCAAGCAGACGTCACACAACCGGGAAGTAATAAGGTTTTAACTAAAAAGAAAGGTGTTGGTGCCTTACAGAGGCACGGTCCCTGAGCATACTATGGTGTCTTCGGCCACACTATTGGCTCATCCAGAAGTAGCTGCTGTGTAGGCAGGTCATGCCCTCTCACTCCCTCTGGGGCTCAGCCAGCTACTGTTGCTCACAGTGTGTCCTCTGTCCCCAAAAACATGTTTGACACCTACCATGTGCTGACCACTTGGCTATCAAACTCATGTTTGAAGTTTTACAAATGCACCCAAGCACTGAAAATCATTTGGTCAGTGCCACAATATTAGATCCATGCTTAATATGTATATGAAATGTCACTTAGGTTAATAAATACTCTGTTGTGTACTTGGGACAGGGGAGAGATGCCTTTTAGAAGCAGAAGGCACTTGACCTTTGAAACTTGGTTATTAGGTCTCCCTTCCTTATCTGTCTTTCCCCAGACCTACTTCCAAGTCCCCTTCTCTCACCCTCTACATACGTACATGTACTTAATCAAAACAAATCTGTGGAGCCGCGCCTCGTATGCCCACTCCATCATTAAGATCTATCACTTCACTACACCTTATTGTTCTAATAGGATTTCCCCCACACCTTTGATTAATGATTATTCAACAACTCTCTGCTGCCTACCCAAGAAGCTCTTTCCTGGGAGAAGAGACAAAATTGCACCTTCTTTTACAACGATCCAGCCGAGAAAACGAGATTGCCCAGCACATTACAGCTTCTGTTCAGCAGAACCACATGCTCCCTCTTGAGAAACGATGGAAAATGAGCTGCCAGCTCCCAATTCCTAAAGAGTGTCACAATTACAAGTTTCCATGGGTGCTCCTAGTGACAGCGCTTCTGACCTAAGACAACTGGGATACCCAGATGTACTCCTGAGTCTGCTCATTAGCCTAATGAGGATGGAGTCAGGCAAAGAGTTAATTTGACTAATTTAATCAGCATGCCCTTCGATGTGTCTACTGGGAGAACACCAAAGTGACGGTGACAAACACAGAAACACACAGAGGAGAGGAATTTACTGAGCTGTGCTTCTGATTAGGCAGAGCCACTGTTTGAAAACATAATAGAATCAAAGCCTCAAAGAACCTTAATGCTTGCTTAACCCAGTCACATCCTTTTATAAGGTCTAATTACGTTAAGAAATCATTACAAAAATATTATTGTAAAATGAGTCATACAAAGGGAAACATTTTATAAACTGTAAACAGTTCTGTGTGTGCACACATAAAATGTTACTAAATTGTACTCCCAACACAACCTGGAAGGAGAATTTAAACAATGGATATGCTGTTACATACTTTCATAGAACAAACACTATAAATGAATTTCTCCCCTTTTCCCACAAAAACTGCTTTTTTGGCTTTGTGGCAATACTTCAAACTAGTCATCTGATCAGGATATAGTTTGAAATTATTGTAAAATTCTTTACCAATTTTTTCCTGCTCTCTTGACAATGCTAGAAAAAAAAGCATTGATGAGTATTATTTCATGATGAATATAAATTTTGGTTTTACCAGATTTAAGGGTTTCAGGTAATACTCAGTGTGGATGATTTATGTTATTTTGGTTGTTTTTTGTTTGTTTTTTAAATTGATTTTATGTGACTTTTTTTTTTTAAGATTTTATTTTATTCATTATTTTTATAGAGGAAGGCAGGGAAGGAGGAAGAAAGGGATAGAAACATCAATGTATGGTTGCCTTTCACCTGCCTCCAGCTACTGACCTGGCTGGAGACCTGGCTTACAACCTGGTTATGTGCCCTGACTGGGGAATCGAACCAGTGACCTTTGGGTTCACAGGCCGTCACCTATCTACTGAGCCACCAGCCAGGGGTGATTCATGTTTTTGATTAATGGTTTTGATTTCTTTAAAGTTCCACCTTAAAATGAGCACCATAAAATGTCTATTTAACGTTGGCAGTACTTCTGACAGTTACAATTAGAGATTAAGCCACAATTACTCATCGGATTCAGTAATTCTAAGAGAGTTGATTGAGGGGTTTTTTCTGGACAATGGAATGTCATTTGCATTGATTATTTTATTATATTAATTTTCTCATCACATTTTCTTTTCTTTTTTTTCCCTTCATTTAAACGCTATTAAGGAAATTTTTCTATAGGCTCAGGCCTAAAGGGCTAAAAAACAAATAAAATGAATGGGTTTCTTTTAAAAAAGAAAAGGAAGAAATAAAGAGCTTACATAGCTACTAAGCCAATGTTACTTATAAATTGGTGCTGTTCTCTTTTTTCTTTGATGTTGATTTGTGGAATTAAAACAGGATAAGGAAATGTGTATTTTGAGGGTGAATCAAAAAATTGACCTTCTGTAGTGTCCCTTCTATTTGTATGACTTTCCTGTTATCCCAACCACCAGACCAGGCAATACATAAGGATCCTTTTCTACAAGTTTTCTTTACAGTAATTTTCTCTACTTATTTAATGATTGAAGATCTTATACATACTGGGCATGAAGTTTACACTCTTACAGGAGAGAAAAGCATGTCTATGAAATATAAGTGCAGCATAGGAATAAAATAATGTTCTATGAGAGAAAAAAGAGGGTAACTTAACTTACATAAATGTGAATATGGTCAGGGCAAGCCTCTCTGAGAGATGTAAAGGATTAATGCAAGTTTAGGTTTGTAGAAAAGGACATGGACCAGCATGTGCAAACTATCCTAAAGCAGGAAAGACCTTGGTAGGTTCAAGGACTATCGCCAAGGTCAGTGTAGCTGGTATAAGGTGAGGCTGAAGAAGAGTCCATTTTCCTGACTGGAGCAGTTGAGGAGTGAATGGCAGTTCATATATGATATGAAGTAGTGGATTTAAAGACGAGTTGAATCCTCTCCTTCCTTCCCAAACCCATTTTAAAATGACAGAAAATAATTATTTTATAAAAGGTATAAACCCCTGGAACAAAGGGAAATGCAGTACCAAAACTTTTGAGTCTGCAAAGCATGTGAGCAAGTGGTGATTGATTTAGCAAATCTGAGAAAGCCTGAGTGAGGAAAGCTAAGAAGAGATCCAATTTACGAAGTTCTCTCTACAAGTAGGGTAAAGGTGAGGCTAAAAACAGAAGGATTAGTGCAAAGTTCATTCAAACAGCACTTAGATTCTGCACTAGTTAGGAAGGGGTTCAATACAGTGAATTAACTGCTTATAAAACTGTTGAAGGGGCCCTGGCTGGTGGCACAGTGGATAAGGCACTGGCCTGCAAACCCAAAGGTCGCTGGTTCGATTCCCAGTCAGGGCAACATAACCAGGTTGCAAGCCAGGTATCAGCCAGGTCTGTAGCTGGAGGCAGGTGAAAGGCAACCACATATTGATGTCTCTCTCCCTCTCTGCCTCTCTCCCTTCCCCTCTCTCTAAAATATAATAAATAAAATCTTAAAATCTTAGATATATATATATATATATATATATATATATATATATATATATGCTATTTAAAAAAAAAAAAAAACTGTTGAAAGAACAAGAGACGTGCAGGCCAGAGAAAGCCACCACTAGTTCTCAGATTTTCTGACAGTTTTTTTGAGAATCAAGTAGCAGCAAGAACTTCAGGAAATTTTCAAAGATGATCATCGATGCCTGACTCATCATAGCTGGTGATCTGCAATGAAATATGCTGAAACTGTTTTAATATCTCATATCTGCTAGAATCCACAAAATTGTCTACAGCTCTCAGAGGGCAATAGGGTGGTTTCTAGGTTCCTTATGCCTTGTAATTCTTGTAGGTGGGTCTCGCACTGACACACTTGAATCCAGATCTTGACCAGCAAGTAATTCTGGGAATTTAGTTTTGGGGCTTCTAGCTCCTGTGATACAAGAAAGAGCTTAACAAGTCACGAAGGCAGGAGGAACAGTTGCGTGGCCACCCATCAATCAGCATAGATCCCCTCTTGGATCCCATTCTCCATTTGTGCAGTTGGGCACTCACCCTTGCCTTCTACAGGCAGAAGATGGGACACATGCAGTACAGATGGTCTCTAGGTTTGAACACTAGACTCAGCTAATGGCTGGGGCATAATTCTTAAAACAAGGGAGTTAAGAAAAATGGATATATTAAATATAGAGATTCTCCCCAAGACGACTTCTTTTATTTAACTACAGGTTTGATACTTGAAAGTGCCTCCCCTAGGAAACCTGACCAGAAAAGGCCTCAGAGGTATTTACATCAGGGTTTTCTTTAAAAAGAAAGGAAAGGAAAGGAAAGGGAAAGGGAAAGGGAAGGGGAAAGGGAAAGGGAAGGGGAAGGAAAAATCCCTATCAGTTCACTTTATAGAGAAGGCCACAGGGGCATAAAGCTTTAGATAGATATTTAATGTCCCCACATTACATATGAGCCAAGGATCACCAGCAGTCATCACCAACAAATATGAAAATCAGAGCCTAAAATACAAAGGAAAGAAAAACATGGAAGACAGAGACTACAAAAGAAAAAGTAAATGTTGAAAACTAAAGTTCTGATTAACCTCAGAGAAAGGAAAGTACTTTAAAACAAGAACAGAAAGCTAATTTGGGGTACAGAACCAAAAGTCTTAATAGAAAGTTGAGAAAATTGTTACAAAAATATCCCAGAAATGAGAATAAAAAGACAAAAAGTTTAAAAAAAAAAAAAAAAACAAAACAAAAGAGAAAAGAGAGGGTAGTTCAAAGAATAGAAGCTCCAAAAATAAAGAACCAAGAAAATTACAAAAGGAGAAAAAGAAATTAAAGTGAGAATAATTCAAGAGAATGCACAAGAAATGAAAGACACTGCACTCAGCCCAATGAAGGAGCATGAACCAAGATACAATAAAACACTATGGACAAAAGCTTAGAAACTTTCAAAGAAGAAACAAACTCAGGACTTACATTAGGGACTGTTAAAACTGCTTCTGTAAAAAGCCAGATGATAGAGATTTTCTATTTTTCAGGCCACACAGTCCCTGCCAAAACTACCCAGCTTGGCTGCAATAGTGTGAAAGCTGCCAGAGACAATATATGAAAGAATGAGCATGGATGTGTTTCAATAAAACTTTATTAACAGAACGGGCAGTGTGATGGATTTGGGCCATAGTTTGCTCACCCCTGATGTATATATATAAAAACATCAAGAAAGAAAGTGGCACCAGACTTGCAATAAATAGGCTAAAGAATAGGTGATGATTGTTCAATGTTGGTAAAATTATGAAGAAAAATTACCCTAGAATTCTATTCCCAGTCAAATTATCAAATAAAGGGAGGGGCAAATAAGTTTTTAAAATCTTGACCTCCCATCAATGCTTTCTCTGAAATCTGATGATGGACTTCAAAATGAGAGAGAAAATCAACAACCCAGGTAAACAAAAATGATTATTAATTCCAAAAGAAACAAAAATTAGTGCAGGAGAAAAATGAATCATTGATCACTGAGTGACTCACCTCTGATACTGGACTCAGAGTCATAAACATTATGTTGATCTAATCAAATGTATAATAAAACTATATTGAAAAGACAGAGGGAAAGAATGGCAGTGTGTAGTGCAAAAGGTTTTTTATGGAAAAAAGCTAAAACTTTGTCTCCCAGAGTGGGAACTCAAAAGGTAATAGGTAAAATCTAAATAGAAAAGCTAACATTTCAGCCTTCAAACCCAAAAGTCCCTGCTTGGTTTGATTCCCCAGCCAAAGCACATAACCAGGTTGCAAACCAGGTCTCCAACCAGGTCCGTGACTGGAAGCAGGTGAAAGGCAACCATACATTGATGTCTCTCTCCCTCTCTGCCTCTCCCCCTGCCCTCTCTAAAAATAATAAATAAAATATTTAAAAAGAAAACAAAAGAAAAAGAAAAACTAACATTTAACTTAAGAATTTTAGAGGCAAACACCAAACAAATCAGCTACAAAAGTTGAATATGGTTGTCTCTGAAATGAGGTGTAGCTAAATTGTTTGAACAACCTTATAGAACAATTTAATTCTTTTAAACCATACACTATGCATATGTAAACTTTGATTTTAAAAAATAGTGATTCATTTTCCATCAACAGGAAAAATAACTAAATGGCATATTTAACCAATGGATTTTATGTAGCTCTTAAAGTAATCAAATAGAGCTTTTTATGCTTTAAGATGGATAAACCTCAATGATTGTGCTGAGCAAAAAAACGAAAACAAAGAGAATCGCAGGAAGAGGTACAGAATGTGGTAGACTGGTAAAACATTTAAAAACATGAAAAGCAATATTATAGTTTATATATACACACACATATGTACTAAAGAATGAAGACTTATGTGCGGAATTGATCCAGAAGATGGTCCTCCTGAGGAAAGGACAGTGAAATCTAGACTGTTTCCACTCTAGTTTTATTTCTTTGAAAATTTCTACAGAGTTAATGAAGTGAGCAAGTACAGTTAGACAAAGCAGAAAGAAGTTACAGATGAAAAAAGAAGAAAAGAAAAAGATAAACATGAGCCACAGTAACTTTAAAACCAGAGATCTCTTCCACTTCCTGGTAGCACTTGATGCCTGCACATGGGCTGTTTCTTTCACTTCTCTCTGCTTTGGTTTGCTTTTTGTGTGGTTTTGCTGGTCTTGTTTTTCCATCAACATTTCAACAAGTTCATGTGGTGATTACATCTCCTCTCAATTACAGTCCTGCTGGATCAACCTTCCTGAGAGAGTTTGAGAGGGTTTATATACACAACATGGCCATTTTCTTAGGTCCCATCTATTTTTTCCTCTTGAAGTGTTTTTGTTTTGTTTTGTTTCTTAACTAACAAAGCTTCAGAAGGAGTATTTCTGAGTAAAATGTAGTGTCCTAAAATCAAATTGTTTTCTACCTCAGCTCATTATGCAATCATGTCTTTGGAGAGGGGGCACTATGAAGCTCCATGAGATTTGAAGCACAATTTCTATCATTAAACGTAATAAGAAATTTCTATCATTAAACGTAATAAGAAATCAGGAAGTAGCTACTTCCAGGATTGGCTCAGTCAGTGCAGCAACTGCGCCAGGAGCCCGACTCCTACCCTGCATCCTGGGAGCACTGACTTGTCCAAGAATTCACCCCTTGCAGTTCCGTGGTAACGGCCACCGTTCCAATACCTGCATGAAGAACAGAGGTGTTTCCTGCCATGCAACTCTGTTTTATTACAAAGGAACTCTTGTTTAGCAACTAAAGCAGACACCCTGTCAGGTGGCAGTCACGAAGGTTGGGTTACATGCCCATGCCATCGGTACAGAAGGGATAGGAAGATGGGAATCTGGAATTCTCAGTCTCCAGAGGGGGAAGGTGGATCAGCAGCGATTACCACTCACCTTGTCACCTCTGAACACCCATGTAAAGCATGTCAGTGCCCAGTGGACATAGCAGCACCAGGGCAAGTAGCAGCACTACTCACAAGGAAGGGCAGAAGCAAATGCAAGTCCCCGCAGTGCCCGGGAGACACAACGGTGCCCAACAGATTTCACATGGAGAGACCACAGCTGCACGGTTCAATATGGTAACAATTATCCACCTGTGGCTCTTTAAACCAAATAAAATTTCAAATTGAGTTCTCAGTCACACTAGCTGCATGTCAAGAACATCTCCACCTTTATGGAAAGCGTATTGGATGGTGCTGGGCTAGGGCAAGGGGGGAACTACTTCAATAAATAAATCCACAAATATAAGCATCAGATTAAGTTACAGTTTGTCTGCAGGCATCTCCAGGGATGCCCGGAGCCATGAGACCTATGCAGGACTCCTGTGGTCCAGATAGGAATGAACTATTCTAACTGATTTATAATGTGCTGTTTAAAGCCCAAAAGTTTCCCGGAGGCCCCAGGTGCCAGCTTGTCTGCGTCATTTAGTGAAAATGGATAGATTGATGGTCCCCATCTGGTTTACCTGGTCACTCAGCCTGATGTTGTCTGTGTGATCAGTGAGGTATAAAAGACCTCCATGCAAATGTGTGCCTTGTGGTCCCCAAGATAGACACCTTGTTCTCATGTTGATGGGTCATGAGCCTGAGGGGAAGCGAATTCTGTCCAACTGAAGAGGGCACCTGGAGCTGTGCCCAGGTGTTCTAGGCCTCTGTAACATTGCTTTGCACTCTCCTACTCCTGGTGCCATCTAGCCTTGCGGCGTAGTAAATCTCACTGAGTATACCTTGTTAGAGTCCTGCCAGTCCTTTCAATTATCTGACCCTAGGTAATTGCTGTGTCCCATGGTGACCAACCAGGCTTGCTCATTAACACACACATAACACCCTCTGACAGCTGCTAGGAATAACTGGGATGAACTTTACAAGGCTGTAGAGATCCCACGTTAGCAGATAAAAGCAAGAAACACCAAGATATATATAAGGTTTTGTTGTTCTTTGTTCTTCCACGTTGAAAGGAAGGTATAAATGAAGTAATGTAGTTTGGCACAAATAAAAGTCAAAAAGATTATTTGTGTTCAAGTCCTCAGAAAGATCATTTTATTCCCAAGACCTCATTTTTTCTTCTGTAAAATGGAAAATATTGCAAAATTGACATCATAGGACCGCTTGAGGGTTGATTTATAAACTATATGTAATAAGCAAGTACAATGCTGAGCATGTAGTAAGAACACAATAAATGTGAGCTCCTGTTATTATTCTCCCCCCTAAAAAGAGATGTCTATGAAATATAAACATTTCTAACAAACTCAGTAACGCATTATAAAAGAGCTCGTTCTCTATCTGAGATTTTATTTTATCCAGCAGCATTGTCTCAATTGACTTCTAATTTTACATCTCTTTCATTCTCCTTTAAATTATATTTTATATAAACACACTGTATCTGAAGAGAGTGCTACATCTTCTGACCCCAACTAGAGTGATATTCTCTATATGCCCTATTGATGAGCTTAGCTTTTATTTAAAAAGTCTACATTTTTACTCCCTGCATGGCACTTCCTCAGTGGGGAAATTAAGGAATGAAATTGTTAGGCCACGAACTTCAACTTCTTCCCCTGGTGGTTAATCATGGTTTCTTATCCCAATGGAAAAAAAAAAAAAAAGTCTTTCTGGCAGTCTTCTAGTATTAATCATCTCCCTTTATAGGGAGATTTCACAGCTAGGAAATGATAGAACTGGGACTCAAATCCAATCAGACCCATAAAATCATTAAAGTAGTAAGAATATATAGATGATATGGTGCATTTTTGGAGGGGATAGCATTTGTAATTGAAGTAAGAGAATGTGAAGAGACAAAAAAAGATTTATAAGAAATTTATAAAGCAATGTTGCAGGAGAGGCAATAAATTAAACTATATTCTTCCTACTATTAAAGAACTTGAACCTTTCTTTGGACCTGTTCTATTCAAGGTTCTTTAAATCACATGAAATGGAAACTCATTCCAGGTAACTCAAATAAACGGGTAATTTGTTGTCAGACTATTCCAAAGAAGAAAAGGAACTATGGATGAGTCTCATGTAAACTAGACCTGGCAAGTGGAATGGTGTTAGGAATTGAGACAGGCACTCAATCTCTCCTCCTCATGGTGACAAGTTCTCGGATCACTGCCTTTCTTCTGTGTTCTGAATTCCTTCCTGTCTTACCTGGTTGGCTGTGTTTGTTTTCAGCATCTTAACACTTGGGACCATTAGTTTGTCACTACTAGCACCGTGTCTCTTTTCTGCCAGGCAGCATCCTCCTTACCATTACTGTCCATCTGAAATACCTGCCTTCGGTCAGGACTTCCTCTGCTATTGATTGGCAGGAGGTTTGTTAGACCCTGGAGTCTAGAGCTGACCTTTGGGGGCTGTGAGAAAGCAAGTGCCTCCATGTATCCTTTATACATAAACATGCACATGTAAAAGTTTAAGGACCATGCAAGGGTGGTCATTTAAGGCTATTCTGGAGGTATGATGTACGTGCCAAATATGTAGTAAAAAGAGAAGTGCTCCATCCATCCCAGGGCGGCAGATAGTTGTGTGGACTGAATCTCCAGGAAGTCTGCATGGAGGAGGTGATTGGGAAGTGATGTCTTGAAGAAGAGGTAGGGTAGGGGTATGCAGAAAGAGGACGAAAGGGTGTTTCATTCAGGCAAAATGGTAGGTGAAGGTGAGGTGTGTTTAAAGAGATGAGCATTTGAACCAGAGCAGACTTCACATACAAGTCCAATAAAAGGTAAGAGTAAAAGAAGATTGTGGGTTGATGGAGGAGGGTCCCGCAGTCCATATTATAGAGGATGGAGTTGGTTCCAGAGGCAAATTTGGCTAAGGCTTGGTTTTAAAATATTCTATTAGGGGCACGTAGGGAGAAGCTTTGATATTGGAGCTCTTTGAAGACAGGGCTTGGTTGGTCCAGGCTTGGAAAAATGGGGACAGCTAATATAACATATTCTACTTCTAAGGCCCCATCCTTATGAAATTATAGAAGGTAAAGACCAAGATTTATGAACCAAAACCCTATATTCATGGCAGCACTGCCAACAACACAAACACCTGGAAGTGATTTAAATACCTAACAGCATGAGATTCATTAATAAATTATGTATATCCAGATGTCATGTCATTAAAAAAAATGTTGCCAAAGAACACTCAGTGATGTGGGGGGAGAGGAGGTAGAGCAGCTCGTTGTATATTAAATGTAAAATCCAAGGACAAAGCGAATGCTCTGCACATGGTGTTGCTACAACTTACACATCAAATCTTTCGAATTTTTTATAACAAGCTACTTCTCTTTTTTTTAGATTTTATTATTTTTAGGAAGAAGGGAAGGGAGGGAGGAAGAGAAGGAGAGAAACATCAATGTACGGTTGCCTTTCGCCTGCCTCCAGCTGGGGACCGGGCTGGAGACCTGGCTTGCAACCCAGGCATGTGCCCTGAACAGGAGTCAGACCCTTTGGTTTGCAGACCAGTGCTCAATCCACTGAGCCACACCAGCTACAGCACATTCTACATCTTAAACAAGCTATTAACATGATTATTTACATTTTTGACAGATTTATTATAGCAAGCAAACATTGGCATCTGCTACATATGTTAAGGTAAATGCTAAGTTGCTGTAACAACCAGCTACCACACATACAATGGCTTCAATTGGACAAAGACTTGTTTTTCTCTTGTATAATCCTCTGGTTGATGTAGGCTTTTTGAGCAGCATCACCTTGCAAGGTCATTTTGGGAACCTGGTTTTTATTTTTTGTTTTTTTTTTTTTTTATCTTGGTTCTCCATCTTTCTCTGAGTTATTATATTTTTCCTGCATATTCCAAGCTGAGTCCGTGCAATGTCCCTATGGTAGTCTACAGGATGGGAGGGGCTGGTGGGGAGAGCAACAAGGTCAAGCAACTTTACTTTTAAGGCTGTGGAGTGAAAGTTGCTCACATCACTTCTATTCACATTCGAGGAACCAAAATGTGGTCACATGATCATACCAGCTATAAGGGAAGCTAGAAAGCAGAGTGGGAGGGTGTGTGCTCTTTGACTTAAAGGACGGAGAGAAGGGAGGCTTAGGGATAGGAATCTCTTCCAAAGCTACCAGAACATAGTAGGAGTCCCTTATTACCTATTCAACCAAAATATAAGGTTTTTTCCCCCGGATGTCACAGTGGAAACTGACTGTCAGTAAACTAGTCACCTGCTTTGTGTGTGGGCTACGTGCCCTTATGTGGACTCCTAGCAACCTTGGGAATGCCTGATGTCCACAGTGTCCCGTCCTCAACAGCCCTGCTCAGTTCTGGCAAACTCATGCCTATGGCTTCCTTTATGGGGTCAACCCATCTCATATTTGATCTCCTCTTTTCCTGCCACCTTCTGTTTTGCCCAGCATGACTGTCTTTCCAAACAACCCTGCCTTTCCATTGTATGCCTGAGACAGGACCACTTCAGCTTTGGCATTTTTGCCTCCAGTGATATTTCAGGTTTTGTTGCTGTAGGACCCACTTGGTTGTCTTTCTTGTGGCCCAAGGTATCCATAGAGCTTTCCCCTAACACCACATTGCAAATGAAGCCTTTTCTTTTTTAATATCAGCGTCATCACTGTCCAGTTTTCCATTTGTACATAGTAACTGGGAATTAGTTACGTTGATGGTCTCTAAAGATGCATCAATGCTCTTGGTGAACTTTCCTAATCTTTCATGGCTGTCCTTCCAAGTCTCAGCCTTCTCTTGAATTCTTGGCTGCTGTCTCCATCTGAATTGACCACTGATGCAAAACCTTTAACAATTTCATTGTCTTTAGTGTCGATGTTAAAGTTGCATACTTTTCTGTAGTCATGTTCTTATCTTCTCAAAGTTCAAATGCAGTCCTGCTTTGGCACTCTTTTCTTTGACTTTCATCAGAAGTCATTTCAAGTCATTGTTCCTTTCAGCCAATAAGACAGTGTCATCTGCGTATCTTCAGTTATTGATATTTCTTCCACCAATGTTCACTCCTTCTTCTGAGTGTAGTCTAGTTTTTTTTGTATAATGTGTTCTGCATGCAGATTAAACAAACAGGGAGGTAAAATGCACCCTTGTCTCATAGCTTTGCTATAGGAAAACCATTCCATCTCTGCCTGTTCACAATACAGGATATGCATCAGGACACTTAAGTTTATTATTAATAGAGCAACTGGGTAATCAGATATAGCTAACATAAATCTCAGACGACAGCAGGTGGGCAAATGTAACCATATTCCTCTATTAATTTTAAATCTATTTAAATCTAACTCCAACCCCCAACCATCTGGCTGGCAAGACATTCACTCTTGGGTGTTACTGGACTCTTCCGCCAGGTCTGTCAGGGTCTTCAGCTGAGCCCCATTCAGCTGTCCATGCCCATGAAATGTGTATTTCCTCCAGGTGCCTGGCTGTGTGGAGCACAGGAGAATTTCTCAGACCGCAGACACAGGACACAGGCCTTCCCTCCGGGTTCTTTCTGCCATCAATTTCCTCCCCTACATCAGCATTGCCAGGGAACAGGTCCCAGGAGCCCTGCAGGCAGGGCCTCTGGCTCTGTCTGACCTTCCCAGTCTTGTGTAAACCTGTCTTCTCTCCCTCGGTAACTTTCAGGAAAACACTGTGAGGGCCCCGAAGTTCAGACTGACATTATAAATGACAGGAAATGCTTTAGCCCTGAAGCAGGTCTCTGCATTCCACCCTGCAAAACTTCTACCTGCTTGAAGTGGAAGGAGGGGAGAAAA
This sequence comes from Noctilio leporinus, assembly GCA_004026585.1. NCBI lineage: Eukaryota > Metazoa > Chordata > Mammalia > Chiroptera > Noctilionidae > Noctilio > Noctilio leporinus. The sequence goes on along the minus strand of PVIW01002258.1, from coordinate 205,986 downwards.
TTGAATAAACAAACCATAAATAATCACTTGGAAGAATTATCCTGCCTCCAGCTTGCTGGAGTTGTTTAAAACAGACTCAAGGCACTTGAGTACATGAACTATCTCTTTTGAAGTCACAGAGCACTTTCTTTTCGGCTTGGTTCCTAGTCATTGGTCAGATTTTTGGAGAACTGAAAAGGTTAGATAACCTGCACCCAAGTGATGTTCCTATGTTTGAGCTTCTAAAAGGTAAAAAAGGAGAGAGTGGCCAGAGGTAAATGTGAAAGAGGAAAAGCTCACTCATTCCACTGCTGTGCCTGCAAAGTTTGCCTGTTGTTTAAAAATAAAGAAGCCGGGGGCTGGATAAAGTTGGGAGGGCATTTCCTTATTTCCCAAACCTGGGCCCGCAGATGGGTGTGGGACAGTGTAGGGAGCCCTGGGCATAGCAGATAAGAAGAGAAAAAGAGGGGGGGGGGGGGGGAATATCAATTCCACCCAAATCACAACCAGGGAAAATAAATGGGTTCCTTTCTTACTTCAGGCAGCTTTCTGCCCACACCCACCTCCTGAGAGAAGAAAACGCTCTCCAAATCAGTTCTTTGAGACTCAAATCTCTTATTCCTCAATTCTTTGCCTGCCTTCCCAAACATCAACATTTCAAATTTTTAGAAATATTTGACGTTTTTTTCCTGTCCATTGAACACCAGCCAGCAATATATATATATTTTATTTAAGAAAACTCATTTTAACAGTGAAAACATGACAAAAAGCAGCATGTAACCAGGTCGCTGCTAAAGGTGCAGGCTGCCTCACAGCAGACATTTGGGAGAGCCGCTTAATATTTTATGTTGGGGAGAACTTTTTCCACATCTTCACTTCAGCCTAAAGATGAGGAAGTGTTGTAGCAACTTTCCAAGATGCAATGGCTGACGTCCCTATTAATGATCTTGCAGAGACAGCAAATGGTACTTAAATGAAGTTTACAGATAATGCTAAATTAAGAGCTGTTGCTAATATCAGCAGAGACAACACAGGAATAAATAAACCTGTGATGGTTAAAAATACAGGGAAGGAAAAAGGGGGGAAAGATAGAAAACACCTGAAAGCAATAGAGAATATGTACGTTTTGTGATTGTATATGAAATTACCCTGACCCTGAGAAAGAGACCTAGTTTAAGGTAAATATGAAGACATTGCCTTAAAGAGAGAAGAAATTCCATGTCTTTTTCTCCAAACTCAAATGGAACTGAACTCAGAAACAATGAAATTGAGTATAGCACTATTTCAGCAATATCAAGATACTTTTTTTCCAGCCATAAAAGCTATTCAATCTAAGCAATAAGTGCAAAAACACATTTTTCCAGAACCTTCCATTCTGTGGGGAGAAGGAAAAGCAATGAGAAGGACTAAGGTAGCACATCAGTGGGCAAAGAACGAATGAAGCAGGGACCTGGAGCTGAGTAGCACCAACAAAGACCCCTGGGAATGTGCTACCAGCAAGAAGGAAAATTCATCATTTCCCCAGCATGCCTTTCCAGTCTTGGAAACCATCTCTGACCCATCCTCCTGGTGACCTCTCAGAATTAATTCTCCTGTGAAACAGCAGATTGGCAGTTACCAGAGGCAGGAGCTGGGGGTAATGGGTGAAGGTGGGCAAAAGGAACAAATTTTCAGTCCCGATAAGTTCTGGGAATGTCATGTACAACATGGTACCTATGTACTATATGGTATATAACAAAAGTGCTAAGAGAAGAGATCTTATAAGTTCTTATTAAAAGAGAAAATATCTAACAATGTGAGGCAATGGATATTCACTAAATTTAGTGTGACAGTCATTTCACAATTTATGCATGAATTATTAAGTAGTACCCTTTAAATGTATACACTGGTATATGTTGATTATATCTCAAGAAAACTGGTGGAGAGGAAGGGACAGAAAAATGGTGTTAAGGTGACCATTATGATGTTATGGTGACAGGAGCAAAGCTCAAAAACCACTAGTTCATCAGGAGATGGTCACCATCCCCATCAAAGGCATTCAGTCGCCTGCCACATGGAGGAGCTGCCACTCACACATCTACCACAAATTCAATGTGACCACGGCCATGGTGGTCGTTACCCTCACCGCTCCTATGCTGACAGTGATAGCCAAATGCCTAGGTGGCCATGTCCTCCTGTCTAATGGGTTTCACTCGAAACCTGCTTCCTTGGGCATTTCTGTTCTGAATCAGCTTCCCCTGTCCAATCAGCAGGGCCTGTGTCACTGCCCGTGTCCTAACTGCAAGGGAAGCTGGGAAAAGGGCTATCACAATGTCTTCACTGGGGCCAGGACTCATGAGGCTGAGTAATTCCTTAAACACAGGCAGGGTTCCAAGAGATGCTGGACATCCCGAAACCATGACAAATGTCTGCTAGAGGATTTAGCTCCCAAACACTGACATACACACACATGCTTTTTTTTCACAGTTAAGATTAAGTAGCAACAGATTTAGCAGCTATGGAACACAGAATGCCACCACCTGATAGAGCTCTTAAATGAGCCATCTGCCAAAACAGAGAGAAAGGCTGAGCCACTACTGCCTTCCGGTCCAAACGTGAGGTATTGAAGTCAGTTCGCTTCCTCCTCTACATCTTTCATAATTCTGTCTGGGCAGTCTTTAGGCTATGAACAATTTTGTAAATTGTATTCACTCGAAATAAAATATGGAAAGCTACAGTACTGGAAGAAATGTTGGGTAAAATGTACAAATATATGCATCAAACAGCAAGGGAGAAATATGAGTAAGTACAACAGTTCTTATTTCTGAACTGGTCACAAGGTTATTTTTTATTTTCTTCTTCTACCCATTTCATGTCCCCATTGTCATGAGCCAGTATCTCAGTAGTCAGGATTCTCTGTCTGTTTGAGAGGTCCCAAAATTTATTCCCCAAGCAGATAAGCCCTTGGTAATCTTGCCTGTAGAAGGTCACTGCAGTTTTTTTCATCTTCATCACTGGATAAGGGAAAATGAAGAGACATCACAGGGAGTTCCCTGGGTCCCATGTAGAATCCTCTCTGCTACCATTGTATAACAGCAACCCTATTTCCCATTAATAACAAGGATCAACCACACCAATTAACATGGGGCCCTTATTTTTGCCAGTTTTCCAGAGCATGAGGAATGCTAGATGGCCAGGTAGCAATCACAGCTTCCAATAATATTGCATCTGTTAACAATGGAAACGTTTCTCTCTTTACATCAGGAGAGCTGGGAATACAATGACAGAAAATAAAGGCTGTTGAAGTTATTCAGTTATAACAGTGAACTGTACCATGCCCACTCCCACCGCTTGATTTCAGGACCCCTGTTTTCTGGCTGTGGGGAAACTGCACCAGATACTGGTCACTGGTTTAGACAAATGCATGGCTTGTGGAAGGGCACACGGGCTGCACAAGTTGCTGTTACCCAGCGGACTGGAAGTAAGTCTTCCGTGGACCATTCCACTGAGATATCAGGCTGCTTCTAGGTGACAAGGTACAAAGTGGGACTGTTAATGCCAAAGAGCCCCAGATTTTAGCCTCTGTCTTGAGCTTTGGCTAAGGAAGAATTCAGAGGCAAGCCTTAAGGACAAGCAAAAGCTTATTTAGAAAATCACAGATGTGGCAGTAGTGAGCCTGCTGGCTGCATGGGCTCAGGAAGCAAGCCACAGAGGCAAAAGGAGGGCCCTTGAGAAAGAAAGCCTTGAGGGAAAAAAGAGCGGGAAAGGCACAGGCATGCTCATGGTGTATGTGTGTGTGTGTGTGTGTGTGTGTGTGTGTGTGTGTGAGGGGGGTGGGTGGGGGATAGAGGTGAGTCCTTCCTCTTGAGGGGTTTTATCTGTTTTGAAAGCAAAAGGAGGAATTTTATGGGAGGTCTCAGGGGAGAACCTTAGTAAACTACTCATCAGGTTTTCCAGGTGTTTTCCTTCAGGGTCATGGTCTCCCCTGACTGGTCAGCACCAGGGCAGTGGGTCATTAGTCACCGCAGCTGGTCCTGGTGTCAGCCATGGTGTACCCCGCCTAAACTTAGTACTTTTCTGGGCCTGGAGCTGAAACACGACTGAGGCCTACATGTCATCTCTAGTTTGACCAAAATTCCGTCCTTGTGGTCAACAGAGCTGAGGCTTTGTTCCTAAGATTATTTGATGTGGGTCAGAACCTCATTGTCCTGAGGACTACATGGTTAAGCGAGTGGTCATGCTTGTGTGGGAGCATATGAGGCTATTCACTGGCTCCCTTTTTCTGCCTTTAAGGGGGTCTAAAGGAACATGACTAGCAATGTGCCAGGGTAGAAAACATCAAGGGAGGGTCCAAACCACGTGACCAGGAATATGAAAGGTCGGGGTGTTAAAACTACATTACCAGCAATATGCTAGGGGAAGAAGGGTCACCCTAGGGGTGAAGTCTGGCGCTAGATAGCCAGGGCCTTCTGCCCTGGTGACCTTGTACCTGGCCATTGCTCCTACTCTGCCCATGCCTTATGGCCTGCTATAGAGCCTGTGCATGTCATGGCGTGATCACATTGGCTCATGTCTTTTGCTCTGAAACAAATGTGTTCTATACATTCTGGCCCTAGCTCAGACCATATAAAAAGGCAATCTCCCATTTCTCAATGAGTGCCATTGGGATGTTGCCACCATATAATCCTCTCTTTACTCTTTTCCAGTCAGTTTAGGGAGTCAGAGAACTTGATCTCCAACATTTCTCAAAATCACACAACAATCACAAAGAACTCATTGCACCCACCTGAGAGTTCTGTGAGGCCGATTTATAGCTGACTCTAATCTCCTTCCTCACCCTCCCTGATCCCCACCCCCTTCTTCTAGGTCTTGCTTACCCTTTGAGCATTTTTTTAGCCTTTTGTTTCTTTTGTTGTTCCTTTTGTATTCTATTTTCTTCATCTCTCTTCTCCTAATTTTTTAAAAAGATTTTATTCATTATTTTTAGAGAGAAGGGCAGGGAGGGAGGAAGAAAGGGAGAGAAACATCAATCAATGTATGGTTGCCTTTCACCTGCCTCCAGCTGGGGACCTGGCTGGAGACCTGGCTTGCAACCTCGTTTTGTGCCCTGGCTGGGAATCGAACCAGCGACCCTTGGGTTCACAGGCTGGTGCCAATCCAGTAAGCCACACCAGTCAGGGTTTCTTCTCCTAATCCTTTCTTCTCCTTTTTCACCTTGCACACGCTTCATCATCTTTATAGTTTCAGGTATCTACTACCTGATCCAAATGGGGAAAAGCCTAGTCCCTACCAAAATTTCCCAGAGCAACTCTCATCCCATTCAGCCCCTGGGCACACTATGTCATAGATCTTTAGCACGTATAGAAATAGAGAAAAAGAATCTTGGAGGATTACATTAAATTATTCTTCCTAGCATCCAAGTGGGAACCCCCAGAACCTAGTATTTATTTATTTAAAAAATCACGTATTTATTCTCACATGTTTAAACTTCAGACTAGGTGAATAGGGAGGGTGGGGCACAGGGTCATGCCATTTTTGGTCAAAAACTGCTGAATACTCAGTGCAGTGTGGGCAGGAACACTTGTAAGTCACCCATCATGAAATGGGCAAATGCATTTAAAGAGTCTTCAAAAACATTTACTGAAGATAAACTCAGTCTCTCACAACAACGCCAGCTGGCACCGTGATACACATGGGTTCCTAGAACACTCACCTATCAGGGGAAGCCTAAACTACAAGAGGTCTGCCCTCCAGATGATAATTCTGGTTTTTGGGGTCCATCCTCATAACAACATCAATCTTTCATCACTTGTCAGAAAGTTCAAGCTTCATTTCCTTCACATCAAAGGAAGTGTTTGCAAATTCCTTCCTACAGTCCTTACACATTTTCACAGTTGAGGTCTTACCTGAGATCCTTTGTTCTTTCAAAATAAAAATCCTCTTTCACGTCTGTAGTCTTATTAGAAATTTGAATTTTAGCCATGAGTGATGCGGCCCAGTGGGTGGAGCAACGTCCTGCAAACCAAAAGGCTGCTAATTCCCACTCAGGGCACATGTCTGGTGTTGCAGGCCAGGTCCCTGGCTGGGGGCATGTGAGAAGCAACCCATCGGTGTTTCTCTCCCTCTCTTTCTCCTCTCTATAAAAATAAATAAATATGTTTTAAAAAGAAAATTGTGTTGTTTGAAGCAAGCATTTGATAGGCTTTTAATCTGTCTGCATCACTCTATGTTTGTTGTAGCATGTTAGATTTAAGTATATGTTTTTAAGAACAGCAATTTTAACCCCTTTGTATTTTTTTTATATCTGTGCAATTGTATTATTATTGTTTTACCCTTTCTGACTTGTGTTGACAATTTTTATCTTCTGACTTTGATCTTTAGTAATAGATCTATGATAAAAGTAATCACTATTTCTGGAATCTGACATCTTTCAAAAGCTTTGAAGCCCAGGCTGAAAGGTCTCTATTGACTGCCAAACCTCTGTTTTTTACTAATAATATGGTTTTATGGAAAAGATAAAAAATGCCTTAAAATTTCAGTGAGGATTTTTCAATTCAGTCATAAATGGGAATGTACAAAAGGAAAGCAACTTATTGCAAATGGCATGTGAGTAGAAAAAGCCTAAAATGGAAGGAAAGTTTTGAAGAACAAAAGGAGTAGTTGAAAAACACACATAAACATGCATTTTCTCAGGGGTCATGATTAGTCAACTTTTTTGTGTCTTGGATCCCTTTAAGGATCAAAATAAAGCTATAGACTTTCTCCCCAGAAAGAAACACATTGGCGCACAAGGTCCATGGCCCCCCAAGACCTATCTCTAAGAAATAGTGCTAGACAATTACTCCAAGTGAAAATACCTTCTTACTCTTTGTTCTGCCCCCAAGCTCACTTGTTGAAACTTTGTGTTCATCCTGAAGTAAAAGGCAGTATCAGCCCAAGTTTAACATTCTGTCCATTTCAATCTAGCAGAACAAGAAAGAGTGACTATGGGGATGAGGAAATGAGTGAATAAACACAAATATAATTCATCATGACTGTGACTATGCAGAATTACTATGGGCCCAAGTTTGGAGAAAGTCACCCTGAGCAGAAGACTTGGCCCAAGCAAAGGGAAGAGGTGTGAAGTGTTGTGTTGCATGTGGCAAATTACCCATGTGAAGGGGCAGTGAAGAGAGCTCCCATGGGGGGCACTGAGGGAGGTTGTTATATGTAATGTGCCACTTGGAGTTTACACTGTGGAAAGGTTCAACTGTAGAGTCACCGCTTTGCATGTTAGATCACTCTGGCCAAAGTGTGGGGAGTGCATTTGAAGAAAGCAAGACCAGAATGCTGGAGGCAAAAACCCCATAGGGAGGTGGTTGCAGAAGTCCAGGACAAAGTTGATGAGGGATTGAAGTAGGGCAGCAATAGTGGACATGGCAAGAAGAGAAAAAATACTTGAAAAACATGTAAGAAACAAAAGCCAGCAGGATTTACTAATAGTGTGGAGGAGATTAGAGGTGATGGAAATGAAAAGGCCAATGGGCCATCCTTACTAGGGGTACTTATGTTTTACAAGAATCCAAATGTAGAATGAATAGCTTTAACATTCTGGGGCCACCCGACTCAGAGCTTTGGGTGGTCTTGTGCTGAGGAAACTTTCATTCCACTAAGTGACATCCAAGGCTAAAGCCAAAAAAGTAAAAATATTTGTGGGATTGTGTGAAGAAAGGGACTCACAAAGAGATTTATATATCTATAAATGTCCTAAGCCATAAACATACACACACTCTCTCTCTCTCACACACGCACACACACACACACACTGCCATGCACATACAATCTGTCCAGGATTCTCCCACTACATCAAATGCACACACTCACCACTGAGGGACTAAAGTATGTTTTCTTTGATTTCCAAATATATTCTTTCATATTGAAAAACAGCTCCTCAAACTGCTTACACTAGTAAAATCACAGGTTATGATTCATATGCCTGATTCTGCTTCACTGAAGTTTAACTATTTATAGCTGCTATATTTTGGGGTTATTTTCTATCCTTCTTTCTCTTATTTCTAAGTCAATGGCCAATGAAAGAAAGAACCAGAAAGAAAACGGTGAGTGTATGAAAGCAGTCTGTAGTAACGTTAACTACTGGTGGTTTTATCATGGCCCTTCACTTACCTGCCTTCTCTTCATCAAGCTCAGAATAGTGGTGGCATCAACAGGAGGCCACGGAGAGGGTTCCCACTCCACCCCATACCCTTGATCATTTCCATGAATGCTTCCTTCAAGCAACCCATATAAAAATATAAGAAAAATATAAGTAAAACCATGTGATTTTCTTTGCAAACCCAATGACAATGCCCACATCCTCATCACCTAACAACTAACTCTTCCTAAGCGCCTTCTATTGAACCCTTCTTCTGCATCAAAAACAGTTGAATGTCAGCAAATTTCACACGTTCAATGTTACATGTAGAAATTATGGAGCCACTAATATCCAGAATGTGCCCCTTTCTGAGACCGTAGGAAAGAGACACATTCTAATCCATCCTTCCTGCCAGTGCTACCTATGACACTCTTCGGTGAATCCCCAGTTCCGGCTCCTTCCTGTAAGGATTCACCATCCTATAAAGCTAGTGTTGGGTTGGAGGACAAATGACAAGGAATTCTTACACCTTAAGGGTTTGCTTGGAAAAGATTTTTAAAAGCCATCTGCAGACTAGTTTGTGTCAGAATCAGTGGGGAATGTGAAATCCTTTCACTAGCTCCCCAGGGCCCCATTGGGGCCACAGTATCAGCATGTGGCAGGAAGAGGGGAGAACCCATTCTCTCATGCTAGACCCCCAAAGCACCATCCTGGGCTCTTAAGAAAGATCCCTCCTTCCTGCATGCAGAGGGGCAAAAATATGGATTTTATATAACGTGGCCAACAGGAGAAAACTAAAGAGGTTAAGCTCCAGAAACAGTGCTGGGAGAATTCATATCTGACTTTAATCATCAACAGCTTCTCCTGGCATGCGGGCGATTGTCACACATGCCATACTCCAGACCGTGATGCAATCAAGCTTTCATTTATATTTATGTGACCAGGAGGACTTTGTATCTGATGATTTTATAAGATGCACAGACTCAGCTCTGTGTAATTCTGATATATTGGTCTATTATCTATAAGAGGCCATTGGCTGAATTGTACTATTCACATGAGGGTCCATGATGGAAATTTATCAGAATGAGAGGGAAATGTTTCGATTTCAGTTTTCTTCACCAATAAAATGTGAGAATATCAGCATATTGTGTTTCCAAACAGCCATCGGAATTAGATTTAAGAGGACCTCATTGTACAACAAATGCACTATTAAAACAGTTTCTTCTGCTGCATTAAAACAGAAGCTTGACAATTGGAAAAGCAGGAGAGATTGGACCCACAGGATTGCAGCAGATGAAATTGCAGTCACAGGGAATCAAATTGGCAAGCCCTGAGGAAGCCCCCACAGTGAAGGGGACTGGCATTTCTTAAATAGGCAGAGTTATTTATGTTTTTCTTTTCTTTCGGCAATACAATATTTATTTAACTTCCTCACTGCTAATTCACTCTAGACAAGTCCCATCAGTTCTCTAGACCCTTTCATTCATTCAACACCTATGACTGTTTCGGTGTGATAGTTATTGTGATGGACATGGATTTACAGAGAGAATACTCATGGTCACTACTCTGGACAGGAAATACGTGATTTGTGGATCAATAGAACACAAATTTAGTGTTCCTCTTGAAGGAAGAAAGGAGAGGTAGGACATTCCTGGTTCCCAGTAGGAATTTCAGTAGTATCAAAAAAAAAAAAAAAAAAAATGCCCTGGTCACAATGGCTCAGTTGGTTGGAGCATTGGCTCATAAACCTAAAGGTCATGGGTTCTATTCCTGGTCAGGACACATGCCTGGTATGGGTTCCATCTCTTGTCCAGGCTCATACAAAAGGCAACCAGCTTCTCACTCTCTATCCCTTCCTTCCCCTCTTCCTCAAATCAAGGAACATGTCCTTGGATGAGGATATTTTAAAAAGGTGTTATATAAATGTGAGTCTCAGTAAGCACATTCCCCTCTCAATGGCATTGTGAGGGTATCCTTCTAAGGGTCTGGGTAAATGTCTACAATTGTTTCAAGGCATGGTGATGGTTTTGAAGTAAATCATTCTTGTGCGTGAACAGTGGCATGCCTATTCAGGATGGTAGTCTTGGTAAATCAAGAGAATTTACTTACTATAAGTGACATGAGGGACTTAAAATATGTAAGAGTTAGGATCAGAAGGTCTGACACTGATTTCCAGCTCTGCCACTCCCTACTTAGGGGGCCTGGGAAAATCACTGTAGTTCTAAGGCTCTTAGATTTCCTCTGCTTGGAAATGTTCATTGAATGCTGAAAGTCACTAGGAGCATAAGTTTTTATTGCTTAATGTGAAACTGAGCATTTGCCCACCTACCAACTCTAACTAGATATCTTTAAAAGAAGGCAGCTATGGAGTATGTTGTTATATCTCCGAGACAGATGTAGAATCTTCCCTGTACAAGGCCACACGGTCATGTTGATGAAGTACATTTTGTTGTCTTTGGACATTGGATATTGGAAACCAAAGATCCATCTATTCAGTGAATACATTGAGCATGTGTTATAGGTCCTGGAAAACAGTGGAAGCAAGACACAGTTCCTCCCTCTCCCTGCCAAGAGAAGCAGGAAAAGCTCCTGGAATTTAGGTCAAGGAGTTTGACTATCTTCTAGCTAGCAGAATGCATAGCTGGCTGCCAGTATCATAAAATACTACAGGTAAAGTGATCTTAGAGTTCATATAGAAAGAACCCCCATTTTTCATTAGGAGAAACTGCATCTGGATATAGTATACATCTTTCCCAAGTCAGAGCCCTAGTGCCATTTTTCATTTCTTCAACAGATGGTTAAGTGACAGACATTTTGCTAAGCACTGAAAAAAAGAGCAGCAAAGAGCTCACAAATCTTATAGTTGAATGGGAAGCACAGATAAGTAACCATGATTTGGCAAGCATTATGATCTGGAACCCCATTTTAGAGGAGTGGCAGAGGTTTTCTTGAGGGACTCACATCTAGGGTTGGTTCTAAAGGATGGATAGGAGGCATGGAATCCTAATTTAGGGCTCAACCCCCTTCTCCAAACCAGTATTGTAGGAACCAGTTGGAACTAGCTGCTCTGGGGAGGGTGGGGAATGACTGGGGGAAGATTTGCCAGCTCTCGGCCTAGTCTGACACAAAAGGTCAGCTGACTCCTGAGATCTTTTGCCTGGTTCACTCTGTCCCTTGCTTCCACGGATGGTGTGGGTAGAACAACGTGATAGAAAGAGCTTGCCCAGCTGAGCTGAGCTGAGCAGACCTGGTTTCAACGCCAACTCTGACAATGATAGTGGCTGTGACCCGTGAGCAAAGCCTTCCTGAAACTCACACTTCCCAGCTGCAAAATGAAGAAAATACCTTCCTAATGAAGTTTTTGAGTCTTTAATTACATGATGAGTATAAAAGCAGCCAGACAGATAAAGAGCACACAGACAGCAACTTGGAAGGTTCAGGCAACTGCAAACACATGAAATTGCAGGTTTCTTATTCGGGGTGACTAATAGAATTTGCGAAGGAAAGAGTACATTCAAGGTCTCTGAACACTAAGAAATTATCTTTTGTTCTACTCCTCTGCCTCCTTATTATCAATTGAAATTATTATAAACTTTCTTGGTGCTTTACATCAAGTCCATAAAAATATATCTCTATAAATCCTCCATCCCAAGCTCATCACTACTATAGGCTTACTGAAAAAAAGCACAAAAATAAACTTCAAATGTACAGACTTACTGATTAGAATCAAAACATATGGCAAGAAGCACAGTTTTCATGGTCTTACTCTTCTAGCATAGTTTATTCAATTAGTAATAGTTTATTCAAAGGGAATTTTAAGGGAAGACCCAACCAAATTGTAAACATAGGCCTGGGCATGTTTTAAATCAGAGCGTTAAACTTATTTCCTGCTTCAGAGGGCTTGCTCCAGTATAGACAGAAATACTGCTCCCCAAAATGATCCTTCTTGATCGAATATAAACAAAGTGGATGCATAGATGACATCCAGGTATGCAGATTCTGAACTCCAATGCATAATTCTCATCAAAGCTGGGGGTTCTATGTTATAAATGCCCATCTTTAGTGATGACCATCATAACTCTTGGTTGCCTGATTTTTATTCCATACAATTTCCTTCTTATAGCTTCTTTAAATGTTTTGATAAGCATTTCATAAGACTTTGCAAAGGACAAAAGTGACAAGTTGCACATTAACCACACTGTGTTTGTCCAAACTAATGAGTGGAGATTTGGAGAACTGGATGGTGGGGAAGGGGATGACTGCTAAAATATCTGTAGGTTCTGACATATAAAATTTTTATTCCCTGGCTGGTAGCACAGTGGACAATGCGCTGGCCTGCAAACCCAAGGGTCATTGGTTCAATTCCCAGCCAGGGCACATAACCAGGTTGTAAGCCAGGTCTCCAGCCAGGTCCGTAGCTGGAGGTAGGTGAAAGGCAACTGTACACTGACGTTTCACTCCCTCTCTGCCTCTCCCCCTTTCTCTCTCTCCAAAAATAATGAATAAAATCTTTTAAAAAGAATTTTTTTTATTCTGGGTTTTCAGAAACAATGATATTGTCAGTTCACTTTTCCTACTCAAGGATGTTCTGTACCATCAGCTTCCAGTCTCTGCTGTTTACAATTTTAATGATTTCTACCCAATAGATCTTACTTCTAGCTGCAGAAATCCTAAGGATTTCTCAAACTGCTGGACAAGCAATCTGTATGTCCTTTTGTCTCCTCCTTTCTTCAAAATGCCAATGTTATCAACAAATGTCAAACCCCTCACATGAGAAAGGAAACGTAGTGCAGTATTTTTAGCCCTGAAAGTGCTTCATTATTTGATTTAATTAATCCAACCAATTAGTGACCTTTGTGCCCTTTCAGCCAACTACAAACCTCTGTTAATGGATGATCATCCCCTATAATTTTAATGAAGAGAGTCAAAATTTCACAAATAAGTAAGAGTGCACAAAAAGGGAATGTATGGTTATTTTAATCAACATAAAAAAGGCAATTCTAAGTTTTCAAACTCAGCATGTGTTACATTTTCACCAAGTACACAAGATAACCTAACAGTTATTAAAAGAGGCACTCTCCTAGGTTCTTAATATCCCTCAGTTCTCTGGATGTCTCTCACATCCCAAGAGCCAATGCCAGAGCAGTGATTTGTGTAGGGACAGTCACTATGAGATAATCACAACCAAGGAATGTATAAAGATTTTCCAAAGAGTATTGGGATTTCTATAGTTTTGTTTTATTTTCTTCTCTTTAGCATTCTTTTTTAAAATTATGATATAACTGACATAACATTATATTTGTTTTAGGTATATAAGGTAATGATTCATTATTTGTACATATTACAACATGGTCACCACAATAAGCCCATTATCATACAAACTGGCTGACTGACCTCTATGCTTTGGATAAATTCTTTTCATCCAAGAAAAAATTCTTTTTTCATGTGATGAGAATTGTTAAGACTTACTCTCTTGGCAACTTTCAAATATGTGCTATAATATTATAGTTACCATGTGTCAGGCCCAAGGAATTTCTTGGTCTATACATAGCTGGACCTTCCCTCTGGATCAGCCAGGGAAGTAGCCTTGGAGTTAATCTTATCCCAGAGCCCCAGAACACTGAGCCCCAAGGGTAACCAACTCAGCAACTCTGAGCAACTGATGTCACCTTGGGGTTACAGACTTTTTGTTCTACTATGCATATAAGATTGCCCTTGTTGTAAGCTAGGCACTATTGTTGTGGGAGAGCAGAGAAACCATGCATGTTCCAGCCAACACCCCCCAGCACCTGCCGTGTGGCAGCCGGAGAGTGGGTGTAGAGATGCCCAGACTCTACGGTCATTAACCTAAGTGCAGCTGTGACAGGATCGGGCCAACCAAGCATGAGCACGCTGACACTCAAAGCTGCCTGGCTGTGTGGTCATTAGCCTGCCACTTGCATTAAAACATGCAAACCCTGCATAAGTTTGCATAAGTCTGCATAAGTCATTATTTGCCACCAGACCAGAGGCCTCCCTGCCATCAGAACTTGCTGGTCAGACACCCAAGCCCGTGGGACAGGATACCAAGGTGCTATTGCCTGACAAATGGCACAGTGGGTAGGACACCATGCTGCAGTACAGTATTAGTAAGTATAGTTACCACACTAGGGGCAAGGTATAGGGCTAGATTATGTCTGCCTGTCCTACCTGCTTCAATGTGGTTTTCCCCTCTTTCATCCAAAGCACAGGGGTTAGTCAGCCAAGTTTTAGTTTCTTCTCAGAGGAAGTTGTCCCATATGTAGCTGTAGATTCAGTGTGTTTGTAGAAGGTAGTGAGTTCAGGATTCTCTAATGTTATCATCTTGAATCAGAACCCCCCCTAGTATTTTATGGAAATCAATTTTCAGGTTCTCAAACTCCAATCATACCTTTTCCTAAAAAAAAAATGTTTGTCTGAGTTTGCACCTATGTTCACCAAAAGCCCACTTCTCACATTACTAAAAACTAACCATGGCCTCATTCCCTGACTCCAATGTAAAAACTCTTGGGATGCAAAAAAAAAACAAAAACAAAAACAAAAAACAAAAACAAAACAAAACGGTGAGAATACCTTTTTTTATGACTACTCAAGACACTATGTTCTTAGGACTCCCAGTTATTCTTCCTATTATGTACTTTCCTAATGAGGATAAAGGTGGGCAATAAAAATGAAGAATGTGGGTCCCTGTTTGGATGTTCTAAATACAGATATACAATAAAGTGGGGCCAATGGTAATAAAAATAAAGTAGAAGTAATAATAACTTTTGTTTAATAGCTTTACTTTTCTATCCCCTGACTACTATCAAAGAATGTGTTATTCATGAGGGAGACTCTATTGAAAAGAAGGCAAAAAGAGCATCTGTGGGAAATATTTAACACTAAAAATGGTTCCTTTTTATGTATTTAAATGTAAGCACTTCTTTTCAGTTATTCTCAATGCTCACCCTAAGACATGTTATTAGCTGTGAAAAAAGCAACTTCCATCAGCCAAAAATATGGGACCTTCCATCAGCCAAAACAGTATGGATTAGTGATGCAGACCTTTTCAATATAAATGGAAGGTTTTCTGGGACTCCAAATTTTTCAGGATAAATTAGATAAAATCCACAGATAAATTCCTGTATGATTTATTTCAGGATTTGGTATGCGTTATTAAATAAGGCAGTTAAAACTATTTTATCTAGTCATACCTTAAAATAGTTATTCTAATCTTAATTTTATTTAATGTTTAACATCTTCATCTTTTAGTAATAAAATATAAAATATGCTAGTTGTCAGACTGATTCTATTGTATACCTAAAAACCAACTTATTGAAACATTTATTTAATTTAAAATGAAGTCAGAGAGATTTGTAATTGAAGATAAGATGGAATAAACACACTTCTCTATATTGCTTCTACTAAGTACAACTAGAAACTCTGGATATTATATAAAATACATAAACAAGACTCAAAGGAAGAGGGGAAAATGTAAACCATTGGAGAACTTTGAGACCTACTGAATAGCATAGCAATGAAATTCCTGATTTTTCTACTTCCTTTATATACCCTGGACTGGGTGTTAGAGAAGCTATCAATTCAATAACACTAACAGGTATAGGAGAATCACTCCCCGCCCCCACCCCCCCAAGCCTGCTCATTCTAACCAAAGGACCAGGAAAAGACTACCTAACAAAAAAGATAATTTTCAGACAATAACTGCCACACAATGTGAAAAAACTGAGGCCACACCCCTGCCAGCGAAGGCCGGGTAGGAAGGTTAGACTGCATGTGTGTCTTCAGGCCATCATAAATTGTGCTGGCCTACAGCCAGGGTGGTGTCAGAGAAAGCCAAAAAGGGAGTTTGGACTTTCACCACCACCCAGTGGTAAGGATAGCTTCCCTTCCATGATGTCAGTGGCAGTCATATGGGGATCCTAAGTATCCACCCCTGCCCAACAGAAATGAGGCACCCTCTCCCAGTGTTACTATAATCAGGACATCTAACCCCACCTGACAGCACCTAGGTGGGGATTAACTTCTTCCACAAGCATGGTGTCAGAAAAGGGCTACTGAAATAAAAGATTTACATAAAATCCAGAGTGTTATAAAATAATACTCAAAATCTCCCAAATTTGGCAAAAGATATTAATCTACATGCTCGAAAAGCTGCTCTAACCCCAAGTAGAATAAACCAAGAAACAATATAAACTTCTGGAAACTAAAAACCAAGGAAAATATTTGAAAGCAGCAAGAAAGAAAAATCTAATGTTAGGTTTCTTATAAGAAAACATGGAGGTTAGAAAGACATGACAAAACATTTTTCAAGTGCTGAAAAAGATAATTGTCAAACCAAAACCTTATATCCAGCGAAAATATCCTTTAGGAATGAAGGAAAAAGTAAGACATTCCCTGAAGAAGAAACGCTGGAAGAATTTGTCACCAGCAAACCTACCCTAAAAGAATATTTGAAGGAATAGCTTGAAACAAAAAAGAAATGAATTTTTAAAAAAGAAATATTGGGTTATTATTAAAGAAGAGAAAATAATGGAAAGAATAAAATATGAATAAATACAAGACATTCCTGCTCTTCTGAGTTTTCTAAAAATTATGGTTGATGGTTGAAGTGAAAATTATTCTCTGATGTAGCTATCAATGAATGTAGAGAAAATATATAAGATAACCATTATACAAAATGAGGAAAGGCAAGGGGTTAAGGGGAAGTAAAATTCTCCTTCACTAAATTCACTCAAATTGATCAAATGTGAATATCAGTAGACTGTATAACTTACATGTAAACAATGTAATACCTAGAGTGTCCCCTGAAAAAAAATCTACTCAAAAGCATGGTAGATAAATCAAAATGGAATTCTAAAATATATTTAAGAAAACTTGGAAGCAGAAAAGAAAATGAGAAAGGATACATGAATATATATTTTTGAATAATGGCATGGACCTATATACGTAGGTTGTACACAGGTCTATTTTCTGGTTTTGTTGTATAAAATGTGACTATTGAGGTAAAGTAGATGAATGGTACATGAGCTATCTCTCGATTGGTTTTGTAATATTCTATGAATCTGTAATCTCAAAAGAAAATGAAGTTAGACATCTTCTTAAATGAAGTAAGGCTGATTAGTTTGATTGGTTTGACAACGTGTCCTTGTTTTCTAAGTAACCTCTTTGTTGATCATTAATGAGCTAAATTTTCTGCTCTAAGCTTGAAATGAAAACTAAGTCACATGATAAAATAAAGGTATTTTATCAAACATATATGGCAAAAGTATAGTAAAATTAACAATATGTTATTTTCCCTCTTTCTGAATGTCTTTTAGGTTTGGGTAAACATAAATTTAAAGTTAATAGGTACAATTAATTATCATTTGATAAATCTGATAATAGTCATTTTGGTATCCTGTACTTTCCTAAATGGAATCTCAAGTTCAAGGAGACCAGGAAAAATTGTAACAACTGCAGATTTAATAGAGAGCTTAATTATATTCATTTAAATTGGGTGATGATGGATATTAAATCATTATGGTATTTGGATCCCATTGGAAACATTTAAAGGAGTGATATAGCAGTTTCATATTTAAATGCCCATACTTACAAAATGGTATCAATTGCATCTTTTGCAGCTATTTAAATTTACAATGAAATATCTTTGAGGTAAATTTTAAAATGTGTAAGAAGGCAAATATGCAAAAAAAAAAAAAAAAGTTTGGAGACCCTATATATAAG
The DNA here is from genome assembly GCA_004026585.1 of Noctilio leporinus. Classification (NCBI taxonomy): domain Eukaryota; kingdom Metazoa; phylum Chordata; class Mammalia; order Chiroptera; family Noctilionidae; genus Noctilio; species Noctilio leporinus. Next base: position 188,156 of record PVIW01002258.1, on the reverse strand, counting down.
CCCAGCATCTCTCAGAACTGCTCTTTTCTCCCATTGTTTCCAACCACTCTGGATCAACTAGTATTGGTACATAGCTACATAGCCACTTACATTGGATTCCTAGAATTCAACACCTCTCCTCTTTGCACTTCTGTCAGTCCTAGAGCCAGTGTTGGAGTCAGTTGTTCTGGGTGTGTAGACTGTAGACTTCCAATGCTTGAGCTAACAGATTTTAATAGATTAAAAAAAATGAGACACTGAAGGTATAACAACAAAATATACACAAGTACTTTATTTTTATCAAAGCTAAGATACCATAGCTTATAAATTGCACCATTCTTTTATGCACCATTAAAAAACACTATTATTACCACTTAAGTAATAACGATGCTTTCTTATCTCTTAGTCTAGTTATTCTATACTTACTGAAAGAAACTTAAATTTATTTAGATGTACCATTTTATCATACTGAATATACATTAAAAGGAAAATGTAGGTAAAATAAATAGAGGTGTTCCTGAAATTGCTTCCAATTCAGAGGTTGTCTTTTTAATATTAATTTTTGAGCCAGAGATTTCAATGCAGCCTATGATTTTCTTTCATGTTGCTAATATTGTACTTCTTCAAGTTTCAGTGATACACTTTTTTGACCTTATGGAGAAATTGTCAACAAAAGATTTCAAACAACTAAGACTCGTGTTCCTTCTTTGAAAACCTTCCTTAAATAGTCTGTTGACAATGAGAGTTTGCAGTTGTTTAGTTATGTTTCCATAAATAATAACCAACTCTGAGTATGACCATAAAGTAACAACCATGATCCTGGAAGTCGCAAGGGACCTATCTCTCAAAATAAGATGCCCAGAGACAGCTGGGCAGGCTACTATAAGCCACTGAATTTTTTAAATTTTATTGTTGTTGTATTACATCCATCCCCTTTTTGCTCCCCTCTGTCCCCCTCCCCACCCACCCATTCCCCCCAAAGTCAATCCCACCCACTGAAATTTTAAAACAGGGATAAGACTTAACTTGATTTTAAAAATTTAAAAATGAGGGGGTGGTTCTTAAGTTGTTCAATAAAGGAGATATTTAAGGGGTGCATTGCCAGAGAGCAAGGAAAACTGGTGGCAAAAACCAGAGGTGATGTGAACAGCTGTTAAGATAACGGGAAACCTCTCAGTAGTCCTAAAACTCCCACCAAAACCAAAGCAACGTCTACATCCATGATGCCTTGAAGCCTGGGCTGCCCTGCCGTTCTGAGCAGAGCAGAGGGAAGTGGTGGAGGAAATCTGGTGCTGGAGTGAGTCTCCAGTGGGGGTCCTTCACCTCTGACTTTTCAGATCTCAGCCAAGTCTATCAGACAAGAGAAAATCACTGCTGAAGCAGACTTCCCCAATTCAATCAAAGCATGAGTATGTACAACCAAGTAAAGAGATTTATAGGTGTTCTCCAGTGGGAGGTTAGCAATAAGAACTTGGTTTTTATTCTCCAGAAATATGGTAGAGACTCAATAAACATTTGTGAGAGAGAGAAAGAGAGAGAGAGAGAGAGAGAGAGAAGGAGGGAAAGAGGGAGAGAAGCTGGCCCCCCATGGGGTAGTGAGGGAGCAAGGACCATCTGTGCCAGTGTGTAGTGCAGAGTGCAACCAGGAGGAGTAGCCCTGAGGGCAGGAGTGGGGAGAAGAGCTGATCTGCCAAGAGGGCTGAGAGAGAAGGAGATTCTGCCCCATTGCCTGTAGTGAGGCAGGAGCCACCTCTGCTCCTCTCAGGATCCAGCCCTGCAACCTGGGCTAGAGAGAGAGAAGCAGTCATGAGGAAGGAGGCATAAGTAGGGGCCCCAAGCAATGCCCTAGGCAGGTTTCTTAATCAGCAGCCAACTTTAAACTAGATAATTGCAGGTGCTTAGAAATTCAGTTTCTTACTCACTTAAAGCAACCTTTCCCCAACTTGACTTATCATAAGGATCACCTGAGGGGGACTCTGGATACAGATCATAGACTTTGTGCATCAGTCCCCAGGGTAGGCACCGAAAATCCATAGAGTTAACAGGTATTCAAGGGACTTTGTGAATCAGTCTCCAAGGGTAGGTGTTGAAAAGCCAAATATTTAACAGGACGATTCAATGTTATTCCCAATTTGAAAACACTTAGAGAAATGAGCACCTGGTACCCAAACACTCTATTCACAACTCTGTGTTTCCCCGTATAAATAATGATAGTACTAAGAAATGCTAATTATCACCTAGAGCTTACCTGAGGCCTGGCAGACTCTTTTCTAAGTATTTTACCTGTATTATCTCCTTTAATCCTCCCAACAAACCTGTTAATCCCTGCTGTTTTCATGATGAAACAGGCTTGTTCAAAGTTGTGCCACTTAAGGAGAGGGCCCTGTCTAATCAACCAAGCTAATCAATTTGAGGACCACTCTTTGGATCACTGCACTAGTCTGTTTCCACCTCACCAGTATGCCGCAACCACTCCTGAAAAGTTTAGGGAAATGTGGCCCCAAAGCACCCTGACCGAACGGCCCAACAATGCAATGTTGAACTAAGCCTGGAAAGAAAGAGCCCCTCTTCTCCGGCAGAGCCTGTTGAAGCTTCGGGTTGTGGTCTGGACAGCTTGGGAAGGTCCTGTTGCTTTGACAAGTTTCAGTGCAAAGAGTAGGCAGGAACGTGAGAGTTCTGACAGCTGGTTCCTACCATGCACCCAACAGTTCCCACACACTTCCCATAGCAGTCCCTGGGCTGGGTGCCAACCAGTAAGCCAGATGAAGAGTTTACAGCCTGAGGAAGGAGGCAGGCAATGAACAGGAATGGGAATGTCAGCTACTGCAAGTTGACCTGTTGATCATAGGCACAATTCTTAGGCTCTTTTGCAAATGGTAGTGGCCCCCAAAGAAGTCTGAAGCGGAGATGGTCAGCTGCTTTCTTATAAAAGGTTATGCTAAAAGCAAGTATCATATGTTTATTTTTTAGTTAGTAATTTTATTGTCTTTTCATGTGTTTCTTGAATAAAATTTTTAGCAAAGTATTTTAAAAAGTCATATATGCCCTGGCTGGTGGCACAGTGGATAAGGTGCCAACCTGCAAAGCCAAAGGTCGCTGGTTTGATTCCCAGCCAGGGCACATAACCAGGTCTCCAGCCAGGTCTGTAGCTGGAGGCAGGTGAGAGGCAACCATACATTGATGTCTCTCTCCCTCTCTGTCTCTCTCCCTTTCCCTCTCTCTGAAAATAACAAATTAAAAGAATCTTTTTAAAAGTTTTTTTAAAGGAAAAATTTTTAAAAAGGTCATGCAACTTCTATAGACTAGAGAAGGCCTCCACTCTTCCTTTCAGATATTTTAACTATTGATTTTGCATGAAAGATTCATTCTAGGACAATGCCAAGTTTTCAGAGGCAGGATTCTGTCACCTTGAACACCTGACAGAATCCAGACTTCATGGCTACAAAGCAGACCTTTTAAATGTAATCCCTTAGGGTATAATCACAAACCTTGCTGGATTTAATACCTTATTTATGCCATGTATTTAACATTCAATGTATACTACTAGCACTTTAATTTCACTAGCGACACAGCTCAATTCTAATATTCCTACCATTAAGCAATAGGCTACATTTTATGCAAATAGAAACCTATTTCTGACATAAAGTATGCTAATTAGAAAGAATCAGTTGTTGATGGAGAGGTAGATAACAGGAGGGCCCATGTTAGCTTCCTTTGGATTGTGTTCCTTTCTTATAGTGCTAGCTGACCCTTCAGCTATGGTTAATTAGCATACTAGCTGACTTTTTTTGGTTTTTTAAAAAGATTTTATTCATCATTTTTAGAGAGAAGGGCAGAGAGGGAGGAAGAAAGGGAGAGAAACATCTATGTATGGTTGCCTTTCACCTGCCTCCAGCTAAGGACATGGCTGGAGACCTGGCTTGCAGCCGGGTTACGTGCCCTGACTGGGAATCGAACCAGAGACCTTTGCCTTTGCAGGCCAGTGCCAATCCACTGAGCCACCAGCCAGGGGCTTGCTGACCATTTCTTGATGATGCTTTCTAAATTAATCCCTAGGTATGGGCTAAACTAAATTTCACATCCTACGCTATCATACTGTAACACTGAAGAACATTTAAAATAATTGCAGGCACAGTAGCAACAAGAAACAAGAAACAAGAAACCATGATAACTGCTAGAAAGGAAGACCGTCACCGGGTGCCCTGACAGTGAAGGAGAGATGGGCCAGGTTCCTCTCACCAGGCACCCAGACTAGGTGGAAGGTGGTGATTCACAAGCCAGGGATCACCTTTCCTGTTTTTCCATCTCTGTCTTTACTGCCTCAAACAATGAAGGTACTAAAAAATAACAATAGTACTGAGAAATGCTGAATATCACCTAGAACTTCCCTCAGGCCTAGAGGATCGTTTCTATCAGGTTGGCCAATAAGTCTACTTAGTTTTCCATAAAATAAAAGGAACTTTTAAATTTTCACCCATAACTTTATTGATTTGGCTATTTTGAGTATGTCGGCTGTCTACCATGTGGTATAATGTTGTTTGTTCTCAGTTTAGGTCTCAATTTGATCACTATCAGCTTCAATTGGTCTACCAGACCATGGAGTACCACCCAGTGAGAAATCTCCCATGTGAGACTTTGCAAATAATTTTTGACACATTTGATCAGCCACAGCACCTTCTCCATACAATGCAGAAATCTTTTCTTGCATTTCCGTTGCTTTTTGACCTTTCCAAAGTACAATATGCCAAAAATATTGGGCATTTTTTTCCATCTTTAATATCAAAATGGCTGCACAAAAATTCACCAATTTTGATGTTTTTTTTACTTTTTTATTTTATTGTTGTTGTAATTACATCCATCCCCTTTTTTGATGTTTTTTTTTTTTTAATGCTCACTAATAAGACAGCTGTCACAATACAATCTAACAAAATAGTTTTGAATGAAGTTAAAGACAACTAATCTCTACTAGAGCCATCTTATGGAAAAAAACAAACTTTTTGGCCAATCCAATATTTTGCCTGTATTATCTCCTTGAATCCTCTCAACACACCTGTCAGTCTGTACTGTTTTTAGAGTGAAACTGCGGCTTGCCCAAAGTTTTCCCACCGAAGTAGGATAGGCTGTCCAGAAGTATAAGCAGGGCAGAGGAGAGAAGGTTTAGGGAGGCATAAGGAATAGTAGCCATCAAAGTGAGTCACAGTAGACACAGAGCTTTAGTGTCAGGATTCAACAGAAAAGCTCCCGGAAAACACCCCAATTCACACCTTCTTCAGCCTCCAGCCAGACTATGCAGTGTTTTAGCCCTGCTCAGATTCCTTTTATTCAGAGTGCTACTGTCAATTTAAGAAACCTCCAAACCTGTAAAAATTTTTATGAGTTTATTGGAGCCAAACTGATGACAACTGCCAGGAAACAAAATTTTAATGGATTGAGAAAATGCTCCGGAGAATGGCAGTTTTGCACCTTACTTTATACATGACCATCAAAGGGGTAGGTGTAAACGGGGGGGTGGGGGAGTGGGGGGGGGTTGTCCCATAAAATTCACTGATGATAGATGAGGGAAGCGGGAGAAACCAACGTAGGGAAATCTCTGGGGTTGGATAAAAAAGTAAAAGAAATAGACATATACATTGGTGAGTATAAGATAGTTAACAGTTAACAGGATAGCAATGAGGGGATTTGTGTTCTCTGGTGCAGCCATTGTGCTTTGGGGGGTCTGGAACTTGGATGTTCCGAAAGTGCACTATGGTAAAGGCAAAGGAAGACAGCAGGCAGGCTCAGTGAAGGTCAAGATTGTCCTTTGTAGGATAAAGTATGGGCCCAGGACACAACTACCCACCCTGAACTGCTTTTAGTTAGAAAGTTTTCATTTCAGACCCTCCTATGTGGTTACTTGGGTTTCTGAATTTGAAACACCACCACACAGGCCTCCCCTGAGCTGGTCATGCTTATGTGGTCCCATTTCTCCCCCAGTACAATTCTAGCCTATAAGAGCCCATTTGCTCCCACTCACCAACTCGAAATCGTCCACACTGCTGCCTCCTCCTCCATCGGCCTAAATATCCTCTCCTTTTCATTTAGCCTGATCTACTACTTCTCTAGAAAAGCGGTATCTGGTCTTTCACACTTTCCAACCCAGCTTTTTGCCAGCTTCCTTGTTCCTGAATCATGACAGCTGTGCCTTCTGTTGATTTTCATCCTCTGTTGGTGGGGCTTTTCTCTTTTTTACAATTTAAAAGTATGTTTTGCATGCTCATTATGCAGAGAAACCAACCAATATATCAAATAAGGAATAAAGCAAAAAGCACCATGAATCCTACAGCTCAGAGAACAACTACTGAGCAAACTACCTTTTAAATATCTTCTGTCAAAAGATCCTACTACAAGGTGAGGCAAAAGTAGCTTTACAGTTGTGACATGCATGGAACAGAGTTTAGTCTTCTATTGTTATTTCTTATTATTACATTTTCCATATGAACAACTATAAACCTACTTTTGCCTCACCCTGTACATAAATTTGTTTACTTTTATATAAACAGGATATTATTATGCATGTTAATTGTGCTGTAGGCCTACTTGTAACAATTTTTGACTTGTTTCCACACTCACGTTCTAATATCATAAATAAGCATGTATACATATATGGGGGAGTTTTTTTTTTTTTAATTGAAAAACAGGTCACGTATTCTTTCCTTCATCTTGCTTTTATCATTGAACAATACATCTTGGAAGGCCCTAGTTGGTGGCACAGTTGATCAGGTACCAGCCTGTGAACCCAAAGGTTGCTGTTTCGATTCCATAACCAGGTTGCAAGCCAGGTCCATAGCTGGAAACAGGTGAAAGGCAACCATACATTGATGTCTCTCTTTCCCTCTCTGCCTCTCTCCCTTCCCCTCTCTCTAAAAATATAAATAGAATCTTAAAAAAATACATCATGAAAATTTCTCCAAGCCAATGATTAAAATTGTATTTATTTTTAAAACATCGGCATAATATTCCATGGTATAGATTACCAGAGTTAAATTGTTCCCTTAATGATGAGCATTAATATTATTTTGAAGGTTTTATTTTTGTTTTTGTTTTTACTACAATTCATATGAATACTTGTTCATTTACATAAATCCTTTATATGTTGGCACTTTTTAAACTATACTTGAAAAAATTCACAGGCAATTAAGAATTGCTTTAAAATTTTTTCACTACTACAAATAAGACTGCAACAAACACTCTGGATTATACCTCTTAAGTGTTTCCTTAGATAAAATTTCTAAAAGTTAAATTAGTCGATTAAGGAGGTATAACATTTTTAGGATTCTTAATGCATAGTGCCAAATTTTTCTCCAGCAAGACTGTGGTTGTAGCCTTTTCAATCTTTTTAGCAGAGTATGAGACAGCATATTTTATTGTATCTTTCCCAGTACAGATGACTTGTGCACTCATTTCTTTCATTAACCCTGGTTCATAAGAGCATCCCTAATTATAACAGTCACTCTGCATCCACATCTTTGGCCAAATCCTGAAAGTTTTGACAATTCACTAGTGGTTTATTTTTTATTTTTATTTTTTCGGTGGCACACTTTATGGGGTATCTTCAATAACTTCTGGAACAAAATGAATTTTCTTTTACTTTGGAGCAGTTTTCACAACTGCTGATTACAAACTATACCTCAAGACAGCCAGTAACTTTATCTTGCAAGGTAGACGAACTTTATTCCTTCAAGTTTATAGCACTGATGGATATAAACTACACTGATGGGGGTGTCTGTTTGACAAAGGACAGACAATATTAACCTGGGAGAGGCTTCAAGTCTTTATTTCTTCAAGATCTTTGCTTCTCAAGTGAGCTGGAAAAGAAGCACCTATGAGAACTTATCTGTCCCAGTTCTTCTAAAACCTAATGTCCATCAGAACCATCTGAAGGGCTTCGTAAAAATACCTGTTGCTGAACCCCAACACCAGAGTTTTTGATTCAGTAGGTCTGGGCAGGTTTCAAGAACCATCATTTCTAACAAGTTTGCAAGTGATGCTAACGATGCTGGTTCTTTAGCAACACTTGAGAACCACTAATCTCTCCTAGTCTGGCCACTTTTTTTTTTTTTTTGGTAGTTAAGTATTTAATAGCGCTCACCATGAATCCTATTACCTCTCTATAAAGTATTCTTTTTATGAGTTCTGTCCTTTGTGACAGTAGAGAACAGCTGGTCAGCACCTTCTTGATTATAACTTTTCACATCCTTGAAGGAAAAATATTAAGTTTTCCTCATTATCTTTTCACCCATCTAAAGTTCTGATTCCTTTGCCTTTCCTTATAATCATATATCCAACCTGCTCATCATTTTTATTGCTCTTTCCTGAAGCTCATTTTAAATTTCTACTCCATCCCACTCTACTCCTGTCCTCATCTCTGTTCATAAGAGGATTTGAGAGGGAGTATGCTAACACAGTCCATGAATGTACAAAATATTGTGTCTTTAGTCACAATGTTTTAACTAACTTCATAGAAATCAGTGTTCTATGATTTTTTTTTCTTCAGCTCTTTATTTTAAAGACTATGCTGTTACACAAATAAAAAATATTGGTCACCTTCTATATACTTATTTAAACATCTTCAGTTGCATCTTTTGGTACAAGAGATATCCATTCATTTGTTTAGCTCACAAATATTTATTGGACACCTAAAATGCACCAGGCACCATGAATGCCATAGCTAGTTAATGTTGCATTAATTCTCATTAAGTCAACTTGACCCTAAAAGCCTGAAAATATCAGAAATGTTTCTGCAATCCATTCATAATAGAGCTAAAAAGACAGTTTAGCAAACCAAACATTATATAGCCTCTTTCAAATCCAATATATTCATACAAAAATGAACCTAGTTTATAATCAACAGTACATTATCTACAAAGAAGTAATATTTTCTATAACCTATATTGGCATATTATTAAAAATAATCTCTTCTGTTTGTTTTTAGGATGTGTTCTGAAACATGGTATTTAGTTTAATGCTGTCATTAAAGTAGTGCTAATTAGTCAAAAAACTGTGCCTGAAAAGAGCTTAGTTCTCAAATGGTGGAAGGAAAGAGGGAGCAATAGCGTCTCTTAAATCCTATGAGAGTTCTTACCTTCCTGACTAAAGTACCTTGCAAAGGTCCCACATCCGGGTACCACCACTGGGGGCATTTTAACATAGGGTTTCATTTGGGGGCCTGGAGTGGTGGAGACACAAACATTCAGCCTATAGCAGAAAAATTTTTTGAAAGTTGCTAATTTTCCCATGCCCTGAACACTGGGGCAACAAGAACTGTACAGTGGGCCACACTACACATGGTTGGCGCTATGCATGTGGTATTAGGATACAAGATGGTCAGTAGTGGTCCGGGTAGTGTTCCCATCAGGTTAGCCTGTGTAGTTGTGCTCTGCCTGTGAATTGTTGACTCCTCTTTCTCCCAGTTTCTCTGGCTTCTGATGAGTGAATTTGGACTCCTAATGCCCAACAACATGCATGCAAATAACAGTGCTGGGCCTACCTCACAAAAACAACTATAAAACCCTTTCATGAAATCGTGAAATGCAAGTTTTATGATAGCTTGAGTCTCCTTCAAGGAAACAGCCATGGAAAAAAGAAGGGAAATCTGCAGGCAATTAGGTGTTGGTGGAAATGCTCTGACACAACAGTAGGTATCAGACATCACTGTAGCTGATGCCAGTTCATGGCTTCCGAGAATTTAAAGAAAATGAGAATTAATTTCCAATGTCAAAGAAATACCAGGGCCCCATTTCCTGGTATTTCCAGAGATGGACTAATGCTACCTTTTCTGGTATCAGTTCTTCTTCCAGAAACGCATGGGCCACACCCAGTAGGGGAAATAAGGCAAGAAGAGTTCACCGTGTGTGAATTTCACACTGCTCAATCGAATTTTGAAAACTTAAAAACAAATAAAGTACAACTGACTTAGATTGAAAAGTCCATTAACATAACAATCCACCATCATCAAGCATAATTTGTATAGGAAATTTGTTAATGTATCACTTAAAAATCACATAAGCAGGAAATATTATAGGATAATCTCAGTACATTCTGAACAGGCACTTGATAACAATGTATTCCCATGTTTAGTTTTAAGGTTTCTAAAAATTAAAAATAGAATACTATTTTCCTGTAATGATGGATACCAGTGTCAAACCTAAAGGTATGATCATACTTAATGGTAAAGTACTTATAAGCATTTCTATTAAAATCTGAATTAAGAAAGAATGCCTACTACAATTATTATACAAAATCTATTTCTTCATTTAAAAATGCATATTAAGCTCATAATTTTTTTCCTAGGTGCTAGGGGTATAAAAATAAACTAAACAAAGTCTATTGTCTTGAAAGTTATTACTAAACAAGATATAAAAATACAGCTTTTGGAAAAGGGAAAGAAAATTATTGTTACACACAAATCATGTAAATTTATATAGACAGTAATTTATGTAGAAAACACCAGATCAATTGAAAATGTACTAGAATTAACAAGCAAGATTAGAAACATAAATGTCTCCAAATTAACACTGGAAGCAAATATTATTTATAAAATAACAAAAAGATAAAAAGAGCTGCATATCTTACCAAGGACTAGGGCAACACCACTACGAATGTAAAGGATACTAACATATGCTCCACCAAAATAGGCCTTTTGGCATATGGATTATTTTAAGATACAGCCTACTGAGAGCCATCAAATGCAGGAAACACTTTTTACCTGTCTCTTACTACCTGAAAGTATAGTATAAATGTTCCTTTTTATAAATAAAATTTCCATTTGTAAAGTTATCTCCACAACCAGAAGAGAGCTTCTTCAGAAATTATTCTTATTGTCAGCATGGGTAGCTAGTGAGGGCAAAGAGAGTCAGAGATCGAAGATAACACACTGGGGAGCTGAGGGGACAATAAACCTGCTTCACTGGGAAACTACACATCCGGAGGCCCCGGGCGCCTGCTGCCTCCTCCACCCTGCCCTGCGGACCTAATCTGGGATCAGCAGGGGGAGGGATAAAACAGCCGGGGAAATGTCTCTGCTGGGCACTAACCCAGAAGAAACCATGATGGACAAGGGGCGGTACTTCTGCTGAGCCACGCGCTCTGGGAGCCCGGGGAAAGGATCCGATCGGATAGGCAGCGCAGGAGCCCAGGAAATGGACCGGTTAGGCGGAGGGCCTCGCACAAACCTGCGAAGGATTGGGGACGTGAGTGCTTAGTTTGCAAGAGGACCTGGTCCTTCCCAAGCCGAAGAGGATACCATCAGAGCCTAACAGAGGCCTCTGGCCCTGTAGCAAGCGTCCTTTCGCCCGCTCTTTGGTGCCTTCCCGCTCCGTAGCAGCCTTGCCGGCCTGCGCCGCGTGGGCGCCCAGCGAGCGGCCAGCCGGCCCTGGGCACAGCCGCTGCGCCAGCCTGAGCGGCCCAGGTGGGGTCAGACGCTGAACTGGCCTCAGCTTTGGCATGGACCAAATTTCTGGCACAGAAATTCTGGACTCTGGCCGTATCTCTGCCTGGGCTTGTTGAGGCAAGGCTGGACTCCTTCCACAGCGGGATGGATGGAGACAAGATACTGGAAACCCAGGCGCAGTCTTTTGTATTTACTCCAGTAAATCTCACTGTTATTACATCTAATCCTCCCATGCGTGGGTCCCTGGAAATGGTTTTCTCGTGACACCGTGGAAGGGCCCCATTTCATTGGCAACATGGTCACCTGAGAGACTCTTATCTGCATAAACCAGCCCTTTTTAGCATCCATTTCCTCTTCTTACCTTCCTGTAATTGCCTCGTCCTCCAGGAACTCCAGATCCATTTTTCTGTGTTAAATGTAAGATAGTATATAAGCATCAGCCTCCTGGCCTATTCCCTGAGTTTCATGGATTATCATAAGTAACTACGATTGTTTTTTGTCTATTATTTCTGATTCTAGGGCTCCAGCCATTCAACCTAAAAGGGTAAAGGAAGCTTTTCATTTTTTTCCCTGAAAATTCATCTGTAAGTCTACAGAAAGATCTTAAAGAAAATATTACCAAATGAAGAGGTTTACAAACTAAATAGGATGCAGTCTCAATTTCTTCCAAAATAACATGTATAAGGTCTGTCCCAAAAGTATCAGCCATGCAAACTTTTAATTATATTGACATTGGCTTGATACTTTCAGGAAAAACCTTCATGTAGCTTAAACACAATTCCAATGAAAATAACAATGAAAATTTTCTTAACTTGACATAATTATAAATTTAATATGAAACCATGAAAGGCAAGACTAGCCAAGAAAATTTTGAAAGAGATGAATAAAAAAGGAGGTCTTTCTTTAACAGATATTTAAAATCTTCAGAACTACATTAATTTTTTTGAGGTATCTTATTGTGGAAGAAGATTCGGGCAAAACAATAGAACCACACATTTAGAGGATAAGGAATAAATTCTTCAATAAATTATTGAATTAAAATTGCAACTTACCTGGCTGGTGTGGCTCAATGGATAGGCACCAGCCTGTGAACCCAAGGGTCACTGGTTCTGATCCCCAGCCAGGGCACATAACCAGGTTGCAAGCCAGGTCTCCAGCCAGGTCCTTAGCTGGAGGCAGGTGAAAGACAACTATACATTGATGTTACTCTCCCTTTCTTCCTCCTCCCCTGCCCTTCTCTAAAAATAATGAATTTTTTTAATGGCAATTTCCAAATAATCCATTTAGAGCCTAACTTTACAGATAAAAATGTTAAAATTAAACATAAAATAACTTTCTCAAATTTTAAAATAAATTACCCTAAGACCCAGAAACTACACCTTGAGGTAAACAAAAGAATTGAAATAATTAAAGGCAAGCAGGCATTCAATTACTTATATATAAATGTCCACAAAAGCACTATTCACAATACCCAAAAGCTGGAAACAACCCAAATGTGTATCAGTGGATAAATGGATAAACAAAATACAGTATATCACATAATGAAATATTATTCATATAAAGGATTAAAGTAGTTACAGATGTTCCAAGGTGGATAAACTTCAAACACACTGTACTAAGTGAAAGAAGCCAGACAGAGGAGGTCAATATTGTATGGTTCCATTTATATAAAATATCCAGAATAAGTAAATCCCTGGAGACAAAAAGCAGATTAGTGGTTTCTGGGGCTGGGGGAAATAGAAGATGAGAAGTGATTGCTTAATGGGTTTGGGGTCTCCTTTGGGAGTAATCAAATGTTTTGGAACTAGATAGAGGTGGTGGTCATACATAACTGTGAATATATTAAATGTGACTTTGAAAGGTTACATTAGTTACATAAATTTTTAACTCAATGAAAGTGTAAATAAATATCACAGAAGAAGGCATGGATGTACTTTTGTACATTCTCTAAATTCTGTATTTGGAGTGCTTCCCAAATATAAAGTCATGAAAGAAATCAGAGGAAAAGATAAATACAATTTCAGTGAAAATATTTAAAATTTGGCTAGTCAAATTAAATAATAAAACAGAGGCCCTGGCTGGTAGCTCAGTGGATAGGCACCTGCTTGAGAACCCAAAGGTCACTGGTTCAAGTTCCAGCCAGGGCACATAACCAGGTTGCAAGCCAGATTTTCAGCCAGGTCCGTAGCTGGAGGCAGGTGAAAGGCAACCATACATGGATGTCTCTCTCCCTCTCTGCCTCTCTCTCTTCCCCTCTCTCTAAAAATAATAAATAAAATCTTAAAAAAAAAACCTGTGTATTATATAGACATGATTCACAAGGCATAGAAGAGGCAAGCCTGCCCTTCCCCACTCAGAGCTCCTGCTTCTCTACTCCCTGCTAGAAAAGCTCAGCGCCTCTTGTTAGCCTGAGCCAGAGCCCCAGCTGAAAGAATATCAGACTTATACATAGAATTGCTCTTTCACACCTGCCAACAGCCCGAAACAAGCCTTAGTGTGGAGTGTATGCAGACACTCTGCCCACAGTGTTGAATTTTAAAAAGGAGCAGATCATAGCAAGAGCTGTCATAAGTCTCGGTTTGGTTAATCTATAAACAGATTTTATTAGATATTTATTTGGATGCTCTGTACAGATTGCTTTGTTTAATTTTGAAATTAAGTTTTCGGGCTGGCAGAGGAGTTTTTAATACTCGAATTTTAGAAAGACAGCAGCTTTTAACCTTTGCACTTCTCTTTTCAAAGTTAATTAAGAAATTAAATCCAAAAAGACTGAATCCTAAAATGGTAGCTTTGTACGGGCTGATGTAACAATTTGTCACCTGCTATTTCAATGTCATCTTCTCATTAGTCACTGGGATGAAATATCCAAAAAAAAGTTAAAGAATTAAAAACAAAAAAAATTGAAGAACTCCACCATCTTTGTTACTATTAGGAACTTTATTGCTTGGAAAATTAAATCTGAACAGAACAGAGACGTATTTTAGATTTTCTTATCACTCCTGGCTAAATGGTTTTCTGAATTTGATCAGTCAGGAAACTTTGGGAATAATTCTTAGTCATGGATCAGCTGGAGCCCCAAAGCTGCCCCTGGCGCCCTGTGGGCACGCACCAGCTGGAGTCCACTGAGGGGGAAAACACCAAAGCTTTTTTTCTTTAACCTCCAAAGGCATTTCCAGCCAAAAGCACTTGAAATGCTCAGCGACATTCAAAATTCTGCTGTCCTTCAGCACAGGATTCCATTGCAGCTGTAACCCTTGACCTCTTTAATAAGTGTAAAATACCTCCTGACATTGAGATAATTTTCTTCTCCTTTGTCTTGGAGATACCCAGGATCCTATGAAATCCCCCCAAATGCAGGGAGACCCAGGTATGCACACCACAGGCATCAGCCTCATCTCCATTGAAACTTCTTTCTCTCAAATACCAACATGTAGAGCATATTTCTGGTTATTTTAATTCTCAGAAACAGGTTTTGTACATATTTTTTTAATTTAACAAATATTTTTAAGGGCCTATTTTGTATCCGGCACTTTCCTAGGTATAGATGATAGAACAGACTCAGGTTCTAAAATGTTTGGGAGAGTCAGAAGTATAAGTAAGTAATTAAATAATATGTTGTTAGATACCAAGCAAGAAGCCCACAGAGTATGAAACTAAAAATAAAAGGCCAACTAGAGAGGCAAGAATCTTTTATTTGAGATGACAGGATTGCAATCTAGGGGCACAGATTCATGCAGAAATTCAAGTTGTGTCCCAGTTTCAGGGTGAAGGCAAGGATTTCTTTGTTTTGCTTTGCTTTAATGAGAAAAAGGAAGGAAAATAATTGTGTGATTAGAAGAAAAGAATTTGTATTGGTTTACAGCCAGCTATACAGGGCTGTTGACTGTTTCTAATGAATGTCAAGAGGTCTGCTTTTCTGTTAGATTTACAAACAGTGGTTTGGAAGACAGTGCTGCTCTGGCCCAGTGCAGAGGTTATTTTGTCCCACGCAAGAATCCCAGCAGTTCAAGGAGGAAGACGTGCAAGTTCTTCTGTCATGGCTATTTTGACTCCATGTTAAAATGACTCCACTTATGTCAACTTTTCACAAGGGGAAGAGGAGGCCTACAAAGGAGAATGGGCTTAATTCTGCCTTGGGATGTGGGAGTTGGGATGTGGGAGTCAGTGATAAAGCTGATCTTGAAAGGTAAATAATATGTTGGCTTATATTAGGATGAAAAAGAAAAAAGCATTCCTGACCATGGTCACTATTCTCCAAAGACAGTCACCATCAATTGCTTCCCATCTGGTATGTACATGTTTCTCACATCTAATGTGGGATCTAATTCCCATATGCTTGAACAGGGGCTTAGTGACTCCTTCTAACTCACAGGATATGGTGGGAATATGCTGTGTGAATTCCAGAGTTTGGATGGAAAAGTCATGCCACTTCTGTCTCCTCTATTAGGAATGCCTGCTCTTGGCTCTATGTTGTGAGAAAGCCCAGGCACCATGGAGAGACCCATGAGGAGAGAAACCACTGGCCCCCAGCTCCCAGCCCTGGCTAATCTCCCAGCCCACAGCCACGGTGACTTGCTAGACACATGAAACCTTTGAGATGACTCCAGCCCCAGCCACCGTTTGACTACAACTTCATGAGGGGACAGAACAAGAATTGCCTAGCTGAGCCCACCAACCTCTACCTCCATGAAAGATAATGATTGTAAATGATTTTCGTCATTTTAAGCCACAATGTCCTGGGGTGGCTTTTTTCATAGTGGTAGATAAGTAGAACACAGAAAAAGGAGGAAGCCTAGGCATAGGGACACTAAGCAATGGCCTGACCTGGAGCATCATAGGCTCGCTAAGATTGAGGAAAGGCATGGAAACAAGGCAAGGTACAAGGCTGCAGGGTCAGGGCAGGATATGACAGTTTTTGATGCCATAACAAATGGTAAGGATCCCATCCTATAAAAACCATTGAAGAGGTCTTGGGCAGTGGGGCGGGGGTGGAGTTAACAAGATAAGACCTGAGGAAGCCCTTCTAGGCTCAGTTGAGGGTTAGGTATCTGCAGAATACTACATCATCCTGGCTGGGGAGGATGAGGGTTCCGAACTAGGGCAGGAGCCAAAGAGATGGAAGGGAGTGGGCATATTCAACATGCCAAGAAAGATAATCTGTAGGATTTGGAGATTGTATATGAGACTGAAGGGAAGGATACATTTTTCAAAACCTCTGTCACTCATTAAATTCAGATTGAAAGCCTACTAAGTACCACGAATGCTTCTGGGCCCCAAGAATAAAGCAGTGAATTAAATGTGCTAGACCCTAGCAAGGAAGAAAAACAAATGGGTTTAAGTGACTTTAAGACTCAATTTCCAGTTAATGGCCTTCTTATTAATTCATCTTCTCATTTATCAAGCAGTATATAGGAGAAACACAGTTTTCCAGAAAGTGAAAATGAACACCTTAATTTAACAGTCTGATGGTTCGGGACTTATTTTTTGATACTGTTAGACCCCACATGGAAATCCAGACATAGGAGGGTCAAAAATGTTTTTTGGGTTTTGTATGATAGTCTTTGGTTCCAGAGACCAGTGCCATGTGGCAAAAAGAAGCATAAAGGACATGTTTCAGCTAGGGAGGAAGTGAATCTCAGCCATTTTCCTACCATCTTGTACACATTTGTTCATTCAACAAATATCCACCATTTGGACTTTTGGGCATATTACAGTGTAAAAGGTAAAAATAACCCTCAGTTCATGGGACTTATATTGTGTTAAGGAAGACAGATAATAAATGGTAAAGAAACAACATCAGTGTATTAGCTTCCTATTTCTGCAGTAACAAAATACCATAAATTAGTGGCTTAGAATTGCATGGATTTATTCTTTTACAGTTCTGGAAGTCAGGCATCTGAAAATGGATCTTATGATTAAAATCAAAGTGTCAGCAAGACTGTGTTCCTTCTGAGAATCCATTTCCTTGCCTTTTCCAGCTTTTCAAGGCCATTTGCATTCTTTGGCTAATGGCCCCTTTCCACAATGGCATCTCTCTGACCTCCACTTGCCTTGTTATAATCTCCTTCTTAGATTATATAATCTTCTTCTTAGTCTCCTTCTTAAAGAACTCTTGTCCAACCCAGATAATCCAGAATAATCTCCTCATCTCACTATTTTTAATTTATCATATTTGTAAAGTCTCTTTTGTTGTGGAAGGTAACAAACATATTGATAGGTTCTAGGCATTAGGATGTGGTTGGTCATCTTTAAGAACCATCATTTGGCCAACCACAGTCAGGTACTAATTGTTATTAAAAAATGTAAAGCAGGGTAAGTAGATGCAAACTGGCTGGGAAGAAAAGGAATAAAAAATCAGGTCCAACAGGAGATCTGATTATGTACATTCTATAAACTGTGGTAAGGAATCAGGATTTTATTCTCAGTGTGTTAGGGAAGCTGTGGAGGATTGACCGGCTAGATATGGCATGATTTGATTTAAGTCTTGAAAGTTCACTTCTGATATTGTGTGGAGGCCATTTTTCAGGAATTTTACTCCAAAGAGGACTGGAAAAAGGGACTGAAGGACAATGTGTGGTCAAGAAAGGTGCTTTATGTATCTCTTTTTTTTTTTTTTTACCTTGGAGATATTTCAGCAAGTCTTGGTGCTGACGGGAATAGTCTAGTAAAGAAGGGAAATGCATGATGCAGAAAGAAAATGGATCAAAAGTGACATAAATTTCTTGGCTGGGCAAGAAGGCAATAGGATCAAGTTCACATGCGGAGGAACTGATTTTTGATAAGAACACACACCATTCTTTCTGTGTAACCAGGAAAGCGACTGATGCAGAATACCAGTACATGGTACCTATTTCCCTAGTGGAACAAGAAGCAAGGCATTGCCAAGTGTATGTGTGTGTTGGCGGGGGAGGGGTGTTAGAGGAGAGAAAAAGCACTGTGGAATAAATATTTATTTCAGAGAAGGAGCGAATGCATTGGCTATGGAAATGGTGCGGATTTCCTGGGCAATGTTGAAAGCTCTCGAGACTTGTAGTCATTCATTTGAAGCCAGCAGGGTTGTGTACGTATTTTTTTCCTTAGCTCTGATCAGCTGCTTGGGAACAATATTGGAGAAGGTGCCAAGCTGGAGTCAATCTGGGTTAGAGTTTTGCATGGAAACACCATGGAGAGAGAAGGGATTTGACGGTGATGCAAGGGAGCAGTTACAAACCTGGACTATGGAGGGCAGTGAGGGCATGTGCCGTGCTGGACAGTAGGAAGAAGCACAGCCAATGGAGAGAAGGTCCAGGGAGTAAAACATTGGTATGGGGGTGCTAGAATACTAAAGCATTATCAGAATGAGGATGCTAGAATAAATGGGAAAAATAGGAACTAGTGATCAGAGTGGGATGTCTGAAATTGAAGAAGAGAGTATAGTAACAAAAAATACTGTGAGCTTGGAAAACCAAGATGCACTGGAAGAATCTCTGGAGGCAAGGACCAGCTTGTTAATATTCATCTAGATATTAAAACCACAAAGGATGATAACAGGATAACGGTAGGAAAAGTTCCAGTAGCTCATGGCCTAAATTCCTCAACTAATGACCGTAAAGACGGGGAGGATGGTAAGTAGTTATTAAAAGGCGGGGTATCATAGAGCGTAGTCAAAGGCACTTGCGGCAGAGAGAACAGTGGTCTGGAAGTGGCAGGAAGGAGCCTTACCTGTTAGGTACAGCGGTACATACATGGGGTGTTGGAAAAGAAAACAGTCATCACTTCGGAGACCTGCAGGGAAAGCACTGTCCTAAAGGGACAGCCAGATTTCTGTGAGAGCAAGAAGATAAAAGGGACTTTGAAATGAGAGTTTAGGGGATTCTGCTGATGATACACAAAGAGTTCCATAGAAGATCACTCGCAAGTTTAGGACTTCAAATGAATAGGTGAGAGCTGACCCAAGAGCCGTGGTAGTGCCATGGAAGACTTGGGCTTTTCCTAGGGAGTGTGATCACAGGGTATCCAGTAAATTGTGGGGTTAATCCGATGTTCTATTAGGACAGGAGTCACCAAACACTTCCTGTGAAGAACCAGAGAGTAAACACTTCAACCTTTATGGGACACAAGCTCTCTGTCACCACCACTCAGCTCTGCCATTGCAGGACAGAAGCAGCCATAGAAAATGCATACATAAATGGGAGTGGCTGATAAATCTGGGGACTGTGATTCAGGCAGTGTCAGGGATAAAGCAGGTGCAGGTTGAGGGGGTGGGGAACGGTATTCTCACTGGCAGTTCATATCATTCTAGGGCTCTCCATTCTGCCTGCAGAGTGTGGGAGGGCTAGGTGCTCTCCCCTGCGGCATTTAGATGTCTGTGGGCCCACTCAGATTTGTGTGGTCTTCCGGGTTTCTGCTAGAACAGAGGCGGCAAACATGGCCCGACGGCCAACCCAGCCCTCCATCTGGTTTTATCCAGCCCGGCAGCTTGTTTCACTGTTAAGGGGGAGTTACGTTTATACAGCCCTGGAATTACATTTGGCCCTTTGAAGGCGACCGCAAGGCTGATGTGGCCCCGGGTGAGAATGAGTTTGACACCCCTGTGCTAGAATAAACAGGTGGCTGGGGTGATCATCCTGCAAAACACATGTGATGAGGGAGAACCATGTTTGAGGAAAAGATGATGCATTTTGTGGATAACGTTTCCTTCAAAGTGTCTGTGAGACATCCGAGTAGAGATGACCAGGCACCGGCTGGACAGGGATATGGAGCTCAGGAGGTGTCATTGAGGGGGGAAGCATTGAAGTCGTGCCCAGGCTCCAGTTGGAGGCAGAGAGACTCGGATACAGAAATCCTTGGACACCTGAGGGTTCCAGTTTTACATAGAGATAAAGTCAATCCCATGTTTTCTAAAACCCATCCTTCTTTGGTGCTGGGTGGGCCCTGAGACCTTGGAGGGCATGAGGCAGAAAATCTACGCCATGCACAGATGAAATAAACGTGCTGCTAGCTTGAGGTTGTAAGGGAGGCATGACCAGGGAATGAGTGCTGAAGAAGCCTCGACCCTTCTGGACGTCCCTGGAGCGGCACCGGTTAATGCGCCAGGGCTGAAATTCCCTCTGCCCTCTGGATGGCGCGTGTTTTCTGTCCATCATCGCCTCTAGAAGACGACTAAGGAATGACGTGAGGTGCTATGCAAAGCATCTGATGTTACAACCAATTAACAGCTTCTACAGAGGGAAGTAATGGAAATTGTTGTGTGAGTGGATCTTTTCAGGTTGTCTCTTTCTGCACCTGGAGAACATGGAAACGCAGCAGGAGGTAGTGGGAAGGTTTGCACTGGGAGAACCTGCATTTGAGGTGATTTTGGCACAGACAGGACCTGTGACCTTGGGCTCCCCACATAACCTCTTTGCACCCCGGTGTTCTCACTTGTAAATCACTAACCCTGCCAAGTATATGTCACACACCTTACATAATCATTTTATTTCAGAATTCACAAGATTACTGTGAGAACCACATAGAAATGGATGTAAAAGCACTTTGTAAACCAGAAAGCAATACACCAACATAGGGCATTGTGTAACCCTAATCATTAGTTTGCAGTAACCTTGATTTCCATAAAAACACCAACAAGTTTGTCCATGCCTAAAAGCCTCACTTTTCAAGATCAGTTTTCTTTCTTGTGTTGCTGTTTTTCGTTATTGATTTTAGGTTACAGAACCAAATCACCCATTTATAGTCGTTTCCATTGTATACCTAAATGGCCCAGTTCAGAAAAGGGAATGTGAAGTTCCAGAATGCTTAGGTTTACCTGTGCCCCAATCCTCTCACTCAATTTGCTGCTCTTTCTAAAACTCCCTTCAGCAAAATAAAGCATTTGGAAAAGAGATCCGTAGGGGTGCTCTTTCCTGGACTGAGGAGGCACTGCCTTTTGACTCTGATGGCATTCTTGCATTCTCATTTACACTGCATTTCACCGTTAATAATTATTGAATAATTACTGTGTTCTCCCATAGGGGCCTCTCTTTGTACTTCTTCTTCCTTGGGTTTCAGCAACAGTGTTGCCTTTTGGAAGTTTTCCTTCTGGAAAGGAGGCAGCTGGTTAGAAATTCTTATTTGGGGGACAAATATTTCAATAGACAAGACTTTTTACCCAGTAGCCTGTCCTGAGCCCTGTGTGGTTGCCATGTGTACGGTTTACTGAACAGAGCACAGGAAGTATTTTGTCCTAGGAAGTCGCTTTTGCTTAAAGACCTTAAAATTCCTATGTTTGTGGCTCCCATGTTACCTATTTTCATGTAGCATCTTCCAAAGTTGCTAAGCTGGTTTGAATTGAGATAAATTAGATCATTTGCAGCCCACTTGCCTGCCAAATTCAAATTGGCACTTCAAGCACTTTATCTCTGTTTGGGGGTTTGTTGGAAGACAAAATCATCAAGACTTAGCTACATGGAAGGAGCTTGTTTTGTTTCCCTGTCTGGGAAAGCAAGTGAACTCCTGCCTTTTTTCTTCTCTTTTCTTTCTTTTTTATTTTTGGCTTGTTTGTTTTTCTCCCTTTGCTGCAAAACATAATTCCCCAATCACCCAGTTAGTCTGTTTGGGTATCTCCTTTCTAACTCAAAGCACAAGGACAGCCCTGTCTTCTGTCCAGAAAACAGATCATAACTTCAGAAATGAGAGATCAATATAAAGTACTAGATAACCTGAGTGCTTTACCTACATGATCTCCTAGTTAATCCAGTGCTATGGCTCCCAGGGAAAACTGTTAAGACTGGAATCTCTACTATTTTTTCAGGTAAAAACCTAAAATTGCTCTTCCTTGGAAGGAACTTAAAACTTCTGCCAGTCCCAGAAGAGTGCCTATTCTGCATCCCGAAGTGTTCATTGGGGGTTTTGTCGCATAGTTTGTAACCATGACAGACTTTTGTTTATGACAGTTTAATAAAATCTTTCTTGAACCTGATTACGGACATGGAAACCAAAGCAGTGGGGGTCCAAGCCTTGCACATGGTGTCAGTCTGCTTTGGGTCATCACTCAGCCTTACACCGTGTAACCAAAATGACCTAAGCCCTGGTGTTACAAAATAATTGAACACTTATTATAAGAAGGCAGTCTTCATTGGATAAGTAAGAATGTTGCTCAGATTGGTGGTATAATGTGACAGCCAGCAAGCACTCCCTAAAGCAAAGTTCTTTAAACTCCTTTCTCAGTTAGATCTCACATCAAGGTTTCTATGACGCTGGTGGGCGGCAGGCAGGAAATAAGATCCTTTGCTTTATAGCACATGAATTGAGGTAGTTAAAGTCGGCTTGGAAATCTAAGTTTAGGACATTCAGAACATCATTTTGTTCACAGGGGCCTCCTCAGTATAAGGCATTTCTAAGTGATTTCCTCTTAGAAAAGAAATGATGATAGAGTCACAGGGATATCTGAAATTCCATTTGTCTTATTGTAAATAATACATTCCTTTACACGATGTCCCCCTGTCACCTCACACACCTCACACAGCCTTTCCTGTTGTGGAAAACTCAGACTGGGGAGATGGCAGATTGGCATCCCAGATGCCCCAACTGTAATAAAATATTTGATAAAGCTGAAGCCTGCCTCCATGTACGTTTTAGGCAATGGCCAATTGAGTCATTTAATGAATTATAGCTGAACATCTGCTACATGCTAGATACTGCTCCAGGGTGCTGGTGATCAAACACATAAAGCCTAGCCCTGCCCCCCCCCACCCCTGGTACCTTCAGCACCAGCTAAAAGTAAAATGAGAATCAAAATCCAGGAGATGAGTTAGAGAAGGCATGAGGGACCTCAAGAAATAATCTGTACAGGGCCAAGAGATTAAAAGACGAAACTGATAAACAATCATACGTTTGTTGAGTTAGAGCTTTTTTTTTTAAACCAAAATAACTACAGGGAATGGAAGAAGTTGAAATATGAACTAAATTGACTTACTCAGATATTTATTGTTTGCATCCCTTTCCCTGTCCTCACAGAACTTACGGCACGTCCTTACCAATGTCTTCCTCAGTTTTCCCCAGCTGTGAAAATACCACCACGTCCTCCAGCTGCCTACACCAAATTGTAGGAGTCACGTTCAGTTCTTCCCTTCCCTTCTACCTCAGGCTTCCTCCGACCTCTCACCCCCAAACATGTGATCTCCATAGAAATGAAGCTGGCTAACTCCTGAATCCAGCTTTCCCTCCAGTGTCCGCGTTGCTGTCCCCATGGGGGTGTCTCCTCTCACTTGGGCCACTGCAGTGGAGCCCTAATTATTATTCCTGCTCCCCCTCTTCCTTCCAACCCCAACACATGCCGTCCATTCCCGACTCAGGAGCTATGTACTGGTGCAAGGTATCTTCTTCCCCTTGCACATGGAATAAAGCCCAACTTCTTCTCCTGGGGTCTCACGGCCTGTCTCATCTAGCACCTATCTTTCTCTCCAAGCTCAGTTCCTACTATTATAGCCCACCCTCAACTACCTGGGCCTTTCTGTGCCTCACAGTCATCATTTTCCTTCCCAACTTGAAGCTTCGCCCGGCTGGTTTGTGCGTCATTCAAGTCATAGGGTAGAGTCACCTTCTCACAAAGTCTTCCTTGATTTCTTTCCTCACCCTCATGTCATCACACCTTTAATTCTCTTCATTCCACTTATCACAAGCTGGGGCCTTCCCTCTTGATTGGCTTATTCATCTATCACCTTCAGAATGAACAGTCCACAGGTATCAAACCTGTTCTGTAACTATAGGCCTATAGCAGTGCCTGGTACATATCAAATGCTCAATAAATAGTTGTGGAATGAATGGGTGAACGTTAGCTAGGGAAGGAGCAGGGAATAAGGAGCTGGAGGGAGGAGGAGGTGAGGAGAAAAAGAGAGATGAAAAGATATGGAGAGATGTTGGCAAAGCAGGGAGAGGAGGAGGCCAGAGAAACAGTGAGAGAATTTAACTACTTTGAGATCGAGATTCTGAGGACAGAGGAAAGTTAAACATGGTAGGAGCAAGAAGTGGGGTGGGAAAAAGGGTGGTGAGGCAAAGAAGGACCGGCAGAGGCAGGCTGATGGAGCCTAAAATCCCAGCACAGGAGTTTGTGCTGCAGCCTATGAAAGCCAATTAAGAGTTTTAAGCCGGGGAGTGACAGGACCAGACTTGTGTTTTAGAAAGATCGCTGTAGCTGCAGTGTAAGGAATGAATTAGAAGAGGGAAGACAGAAGAAAAATTATGTTAACAGAAAAGAATGGTCAATGTGGCAGCTTAGACAAAGGGGAGTCAGAAAGCAGGGGGTTGGCAGTGTTTTTCCAGCACTGTCAGGGAAGAGGCAGTAAATCTGAGAAGCTGAGCCTTTTGCTGAGAGCAGAGGAAGTATATAGCAGTGGGTAAGAGTCTGGGCTTGGAGTCAGACAGGTCTGGGTTTAACCTCAAATCTATCACTCTGTAGCCTACATGGTCTAGGACAAGCTAGCAATTCTCAGCCACAATTGTGTCTTGTAAAGTAGGAATAATAATTGCAAGCACGTAAATGGCTTATCTCCCTGCCCATGATGTACGAGTAATAAGTAACTATTAGTCTTATTATAACATTATGATTCAAGCTACGGGCTTGGATAATTCTAATCAGTCACCCCATGACCTGGGTGACCTACATCTCAGCAGCTTCTCCCTCCTTTTGATATGATTCCCTGCAAATCAAGAAACTCTGATTATTAACTTGAATGCCTACACACCTGAGTTATTAGGATGCTGGCTGCCAAGAAAGACATATTTCCCAGTGAATATCAATAAGAACACCGTGTTTGGTTACTCTTTTGAGCTTGGTTGGCTGTGTCGGTCCCTGAACTTACTCATCTCTGGGAAGAACCGAATACTGAGGTGGGGGGGCCTCCAAACCTGAAGTTCAGGTCCTTCATGAAGCTCAGCACGGAGACCCACCTAGCAGAGGTGGCAACGTGTGCTTTGAATCTAATCACTCTTCCACTAAAATTGTCCTCTCCCTCATTCCCTCCCTCCCCCAAATCTTACTTAAAGACAGCTGTCCGCATGGACTAAGAAGTAGCAAGGGCTGTTTTTCAGGGCTGAGCTTTAAACGGATGAGGAGTGACAAGCAGCCTATGCATTTGATGTGTGTTTCTTTTCATCTGTCTTTGGGGGAAAAGGCTATCTCGGCTACAGGCTGAATATTTTTAGAAATTTAATAGGCTCATTTAGAGGTAAATATTTTAAAAGGGCCACCCTTGTGTTGCATTAACTGCCCTTTATTGCAACATCATAACAAAGACTTCAAACCTTAAGGGACGGAGAAACCTTTTAACACTCGGTTGAGCAAATGGTAATCCTTCGGTTGATCTGAGTTCACTTCCCCTCGTGGGAAGCTAACAGCTGAGGCGGGTGATATTTCAGTCACTTGAATGTCAGTCTAAAAGCCCGGTCTCTGCTGCACATCATCAGGGCCCCGGGTCATTTACACTTGCGCCTGTTTTATTTCACAGCGCGGAGCCTTCCCGAGGGGCTGGCGGTCTGACCCTGAGACCGCCCTTCACACCCCCTGACTCCCAGCACCCCTCTCGGGCTGACACAGAGCAGGGGCTGACCTGGTCCCATCCGCCACCTGCTCACACAGACCCAATTCATCTTTGGTAGCCAGTCTATCGAACTCCCTTCCTTCCTGGATTCCGATGGAAACTCGCACTCGGGCCGCTTTGGGCTTCTTTGACTTCCCCGTGGGATGAGCTGTGGCTGAAACGGAGGTGGCTGCCCTCTGGAATCGTCTGAGGACCTCTGACGACCACAGGTGATTCCTTGGCTGAGTGTCTGGGTATGGCCTCTCCTGCTACCCCCTTTCCATTGCTCTTTAGAGGGCTTCGTCCCAAGGATAAGAAATTCCTGGAATGGTGAACCCCTTGCCTCCGACCAGGGAGTCTAAGACTGACCACAGCCAAGCATAATGGGGACGGGGTATATGAGGGCACCGCGTGCCTCTGAGACGTGGGTGCCCAAGCGAGGGCCCCACGTTATTCTAGAATCAAAGTCATCTGAGTTTATTCAAGGTGATGAAACTATGCAACCGGGGTAAGATATTTTATATCTCTGAGGAAACAGACATTCAAGAGATTAAATGGCGTCCTGTATGCAGAGCGGAGTCTGCATGCCACCCGGGTGTGTGATCATACAGAAAATGCCACTGTTGTTGAACTTAACCCTGGCCAGACGTGGCTGCATTCAGGGACACAACAACCTACAAGAGCTGCTATTTCAACAAATGCAGGGCAGAGGTCTAGAATGAGGATTAGCCTTCGCAGTTCAAAATCAGAACATTCAAAATGCATTTGAATGTTCCTATTGTCTCCGTGAGATGCTCAGGCTGGCACTGACCCAGACTTGATGAGCTTCTCACCATGAGTAGAATGGAAACTGGTAATTGGGGTGCAGG
This sequence comes from Noctilio leporinus, assembly GCA_004026585.1. Taxonomy (NCBI): domain Eukaryota; kingdom Metazoa; phylum Chordata; class Mammalia; order Chiroptera; family Noctilionidae; genus Noctilio; species Noctilio leporinus. The sequence continues at coordinate 161,346 of PVIW01002258.1, read as the reverse complement.
ACCTGATACGGAAGAAGGTATTGCCCAGAAAGGGGGAAACTTGAGGGGCACGGAATGCCACTGGTCCAGCATATCTTCAAATAACAAGCACAACACCCCATTGTGCCATCCCTAGAGTTCAGGGGACCCATGCTGTCCATTTTAGCAAATATTAGGGAATGTATCTGGGCCCTGTGGTAGGCAAAATATCAGTCCGCACCCCCAGAAATGTCCAGATCCTAATTCCTGAATACTGTGACTATGTTCAGTGACATGATAAGGGGAACTGAGGTTGCGGATGGCATTACGGTCACTAATCCACTCATCCAGAGATGGGCGAGATTGTCCTGAATGACACTGATGGACCAAATGTAATTACATAGATTGTTAAAAGTAGAAGAGGGAAGCAGTATAGAAGATCAGAGGGACAACACGAGAAGGATTTCGCCCACTAATGCTGCCTGGGAAGATGGAGGCAGGAGGCCACAAGGCGAGGAACAGGGGACCAAGGGGAAGCCAAAGACGGGCTCTGCCCTGGAGACCCCAGAAGGCACACAGCCCTGCGATCCCTTGACCTTCAGCCAGTGAGACCCATGTTGGACTTGTAATCTCTACAGAGCTGTCAGGTGATACATGTGTGTTGTTGTAACCCAAAACTAAGAGCGTCCGAGTTTCACACCACACTGTGACCCGCAGACCCGCAGGGGCTGCAGGAGTTAGGCACTCTGGGTGGGCAGCTGGGTGCTAAGGGAAAAAGCGTCCATTACTGGAGTCACCGTGAAGCTTACCTTGGTGCTTCACAAGGAGAAGGAAACATGAAGCGGGCTGTTAGGGGTCTGATGAGGCAGTGTTATAGAAGAATTCAGAGAAAAATGGGTCCGATGTCTCAAGAGTACCTTTATTGTCCCAAAGCACAGCAGGAAACTACAAGACTCGTCTTACAGCACAATGTGTCGAGCTCAAGATGGAGAGGCAGCATTAATAAAATTGCCTTGCTTTAGTAGGTTTAAGGCAAATCCTTAACATTATTTTCCTGCCGCTTTCTAAATTAAATTTATAAGAAACATTATGTGTCCTGCTGTGCAGAGTGAAAGCTGTATTCTTGTAAAGGACTTATAATCATATTAAAAGGCTGGAGGGTGAAGTTTGTTCATGCCATCAAAGTCACAAATAAAAAATAGAGTCTTAATGTTGCGCATTTTGATAACAGTATTACCTTTTGGGGTATATAACACCACAAAGAGCTTCCCTGATAGTGTTTTGCTAATCCTTGGAACATCCCCGGTGGGAGGGACAGTTTTATCTCCACTTGGCATTTGGGAAAACTGAGGCACAGCAGGTGTCAGCGGTGTGCCTGGCTGGCCAGTGGCTGGCACCAAACTCCAGGATCTCATTCTGAAAACGGTTTACACCTCTCACCAGACGACAGTCATCTTTCTAATCTACCTTTCCGCAGATACAGAAATGACTCCAGGAGGACTTTGGCATTGCTCCAATTTATTTTCAAGTTCCTTAGGGGGGAAAATCCTATAAATAGAATTTCTGTGAGTCCCACAACATCTGCTTAAAATACTTAGGAATTTGTCCCCCAGCTTTGTGGGTTGGAGTTGGAGGGTTCAGAGAGGGGGCAGTTTCGCAGTTGGTGGGAAATAAGGGTGACTTGGGAAAGTCAGACAGGGACATGGGTTGGGACTGCAGCAAGACTACGTGTAAGCCAGAAGCTCCCCGCAGGAACCTGTCCCACAGAAGCACACATTTCTCCTCAGACCAGGGAATTCCAGGCCTGTCAGAAGTCATGTTTGTGAGCACAGAGGTTACCTCCCTTCTTTGGTAGACTTAGATCTTTTTTAAAAAAAGATTTTATTCATCATTTTCAGAGAGGAGGGCAGGGAGAGAGGCAGAGAGGGAGAGAAGCATCAATGTATGGTGGCCTTTCACCTGCCTCCAGCTACAGACCTGGCTGAAGACCTGGCTTGCCACCCGGTTATGTACCCTGGCTGGGAATTGAACCAGTGACCCTTTGGTTCACAGGCTGGCGCTTAATCCATAGAGCCACACCAGCCAGGGGTAGACTGAGATTTTTATCCTGGGTCTTAACTCTCTACCTAACACGCTCTCAACCAACTCCCAGGATTGAGCCTCTATCTCCATAGCAATTTCCAGTCTCTGAAGCTCTTACCCTTTCCCTGTGCCTTTGTAAGAGTGGGTGGTCCCAATCTCATTCTCTCTGCTCACTTCCTCAGCTGTGTGTCCCTGAGTGATACAGAAACCAATGGCCCAAGCATCTTACAAATAGGTGAATAAAATAAGGTTTTGAGCACCTACTATATGTAGGCATTGGTCTCTATACCTCAGTCACCCTCGGAGCCTCGTAAGAATCAGGTTGCCCCCATGTTACCCAAGACAAAGGGTTATGTGCTCAAGGCCACACAACTGGTAAGGGGCAGTAGAGTTGGGATTCCATCCCAGCTCTGACAGGACTTAACTACCTGCTTTTAACCACCACACCGGGCTCTGGGTTCTGCTTGTGGCCTGTGACACAGGGACTCTGCCAAACAGAAGCTGCCTTCCCAACACTGATATGCACAGTGTTGTCTGCTGTTTGCATCTTTCTTTAGTATTTCACCTCAGATCTTATAAGCTTGCCCATGTCTCTCTTAATTTAAGGGTTTCTTACCCTCAATACCCTTAATATAAAAAAACGATTATGGATTTTGCTTCTAGTTCTTCATCCTGGGGAGTTACTGAAAACAAAGACAGTCCAGTTATTTGGGTAATTAATATTGACTATTCCGTTCCTTCTTATACTCCTACATTGTGCGTATGTATCATCAGTGTGTTGCAAATGCTCAGTTGTTCTATGATTTATTTATACAAATAGTCGATTGACTAGCTACATAGCAGGATATTTTAGCCCATTGTTTGCATTCCTGAAATAAGATTAACAGTGGGGAGCCCAGGAGTTTATTCTGCCTGTTCCCTTCTGGACAGTGTAGATGGTCTTACACAGAGTAGTGAAAGCCAACTGGAGTGTTTCCCAGACAGGCTAACAGAGCCCGGGTTACATCCCCTCACTTCACCCCGTTCCAGGAGATGATAATGGCTTTCTTCTGCCAGCACCCAGGGTTCTCTGACGCAGAGTTTCAGCTGGCCATGTGCATGCGTGGGTTGAGAGCAGCGAGATCAGAAACACTGGGAAATGACCAGCCCTCGAGCTGCCCTAACCCGTGATGAATTAAAATGAGTGGATTAGTATCCCACCTTCCTTGCCTCTCAGGAAGATAATCTCTAAGGCACATTCTGTCCTGTCTCCCAGAGGCCCTTATAGGATTTAACCAAGTTACCCACAGAAGTTGCCTGCCCACTGGTGCACCGATACTGGCTTTTTTCTATTTCCTTTCTCACTGCTGCTTTCCCTGCCCGTGACTCCAGGGATAGTGTCTTAAATAAACTTAGAATCTGCTTCTAGGAAACCTAAGCTAATACATTCATGTTTTGGGGACTTGTGTCTTCCCTTGTCATAGAAAATGCGAACCTACCAAACCAGAGTTGGAGTGGACTTTCCAAGTCACTTGTCTCAATAACGACCTTCAGAGTGAAGAAAAGGCAAGAAGGCAGGACTCTGGCCATTTCTTCCCACCAGAGCAGGGAAAATTCCTATGTGCTTTACCTTTGGTCTTACCCATCTTATTTCACTTGAACTAACGATTCCAAACCTTGAAAAAAAAATTCTTGGAAAGCATCGATCTAGGCAAACCAATTTCCATACCAGAACCCCATCTGTATCCACTTCCTATTGCTGCTGTAACAGGTTACCAAAACCTCAAAGGCAACGGAATTTATTTCCTTGTAGTCCTGGAGACCAGAAGTCTAAAACAAAGGTGTTAGCAGGGTGCTGCTCCCTCCAAAGTCTCTATGGGAGAATGCCCTTTGCCTGTTTCTGAGTTTGGGGGCTCCAGGCAGTCCTTAGCTTGTGACAACATGATTCCAGTCCCTGCTCTGTTGTCACATGGCCTCCTCCACTGCATTTGTGCCTGCTCATCCTTTGTCTTTTAGAATCACCATTCTCATTGTACTTAGTACTCATGCAGATAACCCAGAATGATCTGATCTTGACATCCTTAATTATATCTGCAAAAGCCTTTTTCTAGGTAAGGTCATACCCACAGGCTCTTGGGGTTAGAACCTGGCCATATCTTTGGGGAAACCACCATTCTACCCACTAGGTCATCCATAGTGTCTCTGACTAACAGCATATGATCACAGATCGCACTTGTAGTGATTAGCATCTCCTTCCCTCACAGGTGATTCTATTTTTGCTAAACTCTTAATTTCATAAAAGATAGTCTTTATTTTGCACAATATTCTGCCCAGATCAGCTCCTTATAACATTTTCCTGTCAACCGTGCTTTTGCCTAAGGAGATACCTGGGGGAAATTTAAGTTCTCCAATTAGACTAATGAATAGAGCTGAGCCTAAACATTATGTGCCAGAGAAACAGGGAGATTTACAAATTCAGAGCCATTTGGACAAGTAATTCAACCTAATTTATTAACTGTTACTCTGTGCTCACATTGTGCTCTGTGCTGTGTAGTGGTGGGTGCAGAAAATTATAAGATGGACAAAAGAGTCCAGACTCCTGTATGTGACCATCGAGCATGGCAACAGGACACCTTCACATAGAACCGCCATGCACACTATCATCCCAATATCTGTAACACAAGGCAAAAAAAGGATTGACCAAGTGCAGCAGGAGTTAAGTGATGTAGGGTATATATACTTCGCCATCCTTTCCAATCTATTGCCAAAATTAAAAAAAATCTGACCATAGTCTTCCAAGCTCAAAACCATACAATGGTTTTTCATGAAAAAGGAAAAAATAATTCAACTCCTAGGATGGTCTTCAAAGCCCTTCCTGATGGAGCTCATGCTTGTTTCTCAACCTGGCCACATACACCACCCTCCATGTGTTCCAGAGGGCACCAGCCATGTGGCCAACCTTCCACTCCTTCACAAGCTCTGCTCCACCCGGGGCCACCTCGCTAGTTACTCTCTGAGCCTGGAACGCTCTGATTCCAATTCTTTGGTCCCCATTCAGGTCTCTGCCTCAAGAGATTTAAATTAGGCCCTTTTTCATGTTCTCTTACAGCACGTTTACTTTTCTTTATACCACTTATTGTAATTTGCAGCCACACATGTAGATGTGTGATTATTTATTTGATAGCGAGCTTCAGTAAGGCCATGATTTCTCACAATGTCCACATGGCCTATCACAGTGTCTGGATTAGGGATGTTTAATCTATACACTTGCTGTGGGGAATAGGGGGTAAAAGGAGGTATAAACATCCATGGAAGAAATTACAATAAAGAGAAGAAATGGCAACGAAAGGACACTTGCTAAACAAGTGAGTCAATGATGAAAGGAGAAAAGCAACTGGATCAAAGTTTTCCCAAAGAAGCTGAGGAGAGCTTTGAAGGAATTGCAGAGATGGGGCTGGAAAAACATTCTAGGAGAACGAAGAATGTATATAAGTGAAGTTTGGGGCTTGCTGTTTGGAAAGTGGCAACCAACAGAGTTTGACTTTAACACCAAAATAGCATATCTGAGGCAGGAATTAGTCAAGATTTTCCAGCAATGGGCTGATTAATAAATATTTTCAGCTTTGCAGGCCATGTCACTACTGAACCCTCCCATCGTAGTATGAAGGCTGGCAGACAATATGGGAGCAAGTGGGTATGGTTGTGTTCTTGCAAAACTTTACTTACAAAAGCAGGTGGCAGCCCCAGCTGGACTCATGGGTCGCAGTTTGCTGGCCCTGGGCCCAGGGAATAATGAGAAGCCTAGAATTATTTGGAGGCTGGTGCATCACCTTAATGCTAAGCCATGGAGTTGATAACTTCCTAGAGAAGTAACAAGGAGCCACAGAAAGATTTTGGAAAAAGAAGGTACATGACTGACGTGGTCTTTCAAATGGTTAATCTGATGAGCTAAATCAGGGGAGATTAGAGGTGCAGAAAGGAGTATCAAGAGAGTCTATTGTAATGATCTAGGTAAGAGTCTCACCTGAAAAGACTGAATGTGAAGAGGTGGAAGAATATGCAAGATAACTCTGTTGTTTTTATCCTGGGTATTAGAAAAGCAGTGTAGGGCTAGTGAAGAAGTGACAGGATATTAGGAGAAGGAACAGCTCTGTGCTGAGGAGAAATGGTCAGCCGAATTCCCACATGTGTAGTTTAAGGTATCAGGAGGATGTAGACTGGGGTGCCCAACAGACCAGAGAAAAATGTTGGGTTCCAGTGAAGGGTTTGTGCTGTGATTGCAGATGTGGGTGAAAAGTTGAGAGAGCAGAGAGAAGGGAAGGCATGGCACCCAAGAACAGAGCTTGGGGGTGGACGGTCTTTATTTAGACAGTGAGTGGAGGAAGGAAGCATTAGCAAGTGATCCAGGGCAGACAGGACTGTAGAAAGCAAACAGAGTTTCAAGAAGAACAGATGAAATCAGTCCCCAACCAATCCATCTCCAGACAGCAAACAAAACACAAATGTTTCCGGAATTGTCTTAAATATATATTTCTACAACATGATGCATTAACTGAAATTAGCCAGAGTGAGGCTGGGCTTAAGTTTGGTGTCATCCTATTTGGTTCAGAAGCTACATCCCAAAGAGTGGGACACAGCAAAGAAACGGACCTATTTGCTTTTTTATCCTTGGCAGGCTCGCACACTTCAAATGACCTGAAAAAATCCAATCATCTGTTCCTTTGCCCGAGTCTTGCTGAGACTCTGTTGATGGGTAACTTATCAGAGCAGCCAGGGCCAATGCAGGGCATTCTCCGCATTGGCTCTGATGACCAGATGCCAAAGCCCATTCTCAGAATGGAAGGCCAGTTATTTCCTCCAAAAACAATGGCTCGTGGTTAATGCCGCCCCGTTGGCATATCGCACAAGAGGTGACCGGTGATCAGGGGAAGGGGCTGAGAGTTTAGAGTAGCCCACGTCTGTCGCTGGGTTGAAGGCTATCTGCTCTGCATTCCCCTGCTGCCCTTGCTTCAGCTGTCCCTGTGTCCCCAGGAAGAGGGGGCCTTATCTGTCCTCTAGAACAAAGGCTGGGAATCCTTGCTGGCCAGTGGTAAAATCTGCAGGGAAAATGCTCCTTGGCAGAGGGCTCTCAAAGGCTGATTTCACTGTTATTAGGGTTTTTTTTTTTTTGGTTTGTTTTCTATTTGTATTATTTTTTTCACTTTGCACTCTGAGTTGGAGGCATTTGACCACAGATCTGTGTGGTTTGCCCAGCAGAGAAATTAGAGGAAGGAAGAGAGCGATGGTCCTCAATAACCTTTCCCAGAAGGGGCCCGGCTTACTCTCGCCTGCGGAATTCTGCACTCTTTCCAGGTGCCACTGCATTTGACCCACGGTGTGTTGGTTCCCCGTGGATGCTCCTTGTGGCAAGATTTGCCATCCCGCATTTCTTGGAAGAAAAAAAGAAAAAACTTCTGAGGCCTCTTTGGGGATTTTCCAATCAGGAAGTAGAAAATTGCATTTCAAAGTGGAAGCTAACGAGAGATCATCTGGTAATAGATGGGATATATAAGCTGCGTCTGTGGACGGGAGGGAAGAAGGCAGCAGGCAACCTGCCCACTGCTTTTCTGTCACCAGAAACATTTTAGCTTTTGCCCTCTGACTAGGAGGGTTTGCAGACCAGAACAGGTCAAACCGTAAGTGAGAACAACGATCCCCATTTCGGGTAACGGAACATCAGATTTTCACAACATCCTCTGGCGACAGGGTAGCGAGTCAGTTATTTCTCTGGAATGACTTTTTCTGTGAATACATTTCAAATGTTAACAACCTGTGGTGCTGCAAGTATATAAGCTCCCAGGCCATAAATCGAGCTGTGCTAGTCAGTTCCCATTTGTCCCTCTAGATCCATTTCGGAGCTTTGTCAGGAGGCTGGGCTTGTGAAGCTTTTGGTTTTCTGGCCTCGGATTAGGTTCATTTAATAAGAAGCAGCAGTAGATCAGAGGACAGGGTGAGAGCAGGGAGGGAGCGTAATGTCCTGTCCCTGTTCTACTCCTTCCCTCCCTGCCAGGTTTGGGCAGCGGCTGGCTGTATTCCGCCACACAGCTCCCCTTGTGGGCACCGGTCAAGGGTTCCAGGTGCTAATGACTTCTTGTTGCTTTTCTCTGGGTGTTTCCCTGTCCCCTGTTGGCTCCAACGCTACCTCTGGAAGTAGTCCCTTTATTAACCTCTCTTCAATAAAATCCTTTAAGTGTGCCATCTGTCTCTTTACTGCTCTCTGAAGGGAACCGGAGCTGTGTTTTAATGATAGCATTTGTAACACATAAAGGGTAGTATGGAAATAACCATGTGTATCCCAGTCGGAAATTTCGCTTGATAGAATAATTCTAAATTTCCTCAGGAAGAAAAATACTCAAGAATATAGTCAGGAAATTTCTGAAAAAATTAAAGCCAAGAGTGCTGAAAGAGCTCTCAATTTATTGGATGTTACAACTGATCGTGAAAAGTCACTAAATGAAAGTCACACTAAGTGTAAGGATGTAAGACTGATTAAAGAGAATTGAGAGCCCAAAAATCCACACAAGAAGATACGGGAACACTATTCAGGAATGTAGTTTGTGAAAATAGAAGTATTTCTCACTAATAGGAGAAATAATGATTTTAATAAAAGATGTTAGGGTAACTGACCAGCTATTTGTAAGAAATAAAACAGGTAGGTTCCCAATCTCATTGTTTACATCACAACAAAGTATGGAGGAATCAAGATTTTAATTCCAAAAAATGTCAAACCCTGAAAATTTTTAAAGGATGCATATTTGGATATTTGTATAATCTTGAAGCAAGAATATGGGTCTTTGTGATTATGTCAAGAAAATGTAAAATAATGTAGGATGCATTACTAATTATTATGTAAATACAAAATACTTGAGTTACAGACAATACTGTGGAGTAAATAGCCTACAATTTTTTCCTGCTGGAAACAACTAAGAATGCTGGATAAAACATTTTAAAGCTCTTTATAGGTACTGCTAAGCTGGGATAAAATATTGAGGAGTTTGCAGAGGCCAAAGTGTCATTAAATTAAGATCCTGTGAGATAAGTGACAACGGAAACAGTTTTCACTCTGAGGGTGTTTGACAGTCCTGGTGACACACATCTTCTCTTTTGAATGGTTGTACAGGGGACAGGGGACAACATAGAGCGAGGGACTGAACTGGGACCCCAGTGGTACTACCTTCATTGTAAAGGTGAATAAGCACTCAGCCCTTTCGAGTGGGGAGGAAAGGCACTTGCCTGTGGCCACCTTAGCAATGAATGAGCAGGTTCTTTTTGATTGAATGGAAATATTCTTCCCTGAATTTTGCAACCATCATGGGGCTCCGCAGCCAGAGTCCTCATTCTCTCGTGTGACCAAGAAACTTCTGGCAGTGGCCCCAGGAAACTGGCAGAAGCAAGTGCAGGTACTCTCAGAGGGCACCCAGCTTCTTGAAGGAAACAGCAGTCCCCAAATATCTTTCAGAGATAATGTTCCCAAGAAATAAGCTCATATTCAAAAGTAAAGGAAGCAAAACACCAGAAGTAAGAGCCAGCAGATACAAACCGGCCACATGTTTAGACATCAGAATGATCAGGCACAAACTATAAAATGATGTAGTTACTATGTGTAGGCAAATACAAAGGAAGCTTAGAAATGCAAGAAAGAAGTGAGAGACTTAGCAGATGTAACCAAGCAGACTTGGAAAAGAAGCAAATAGATTTCGAAAATGAACCATATAATCGTTAATATTAAAAAGCTCAGTGGGTGGGTTACATGGAAGGTTAGACACAGCTGGAGAGAAATTAGTATCTAGGAAGATAGCGTGGAAGAAATTATCCAGAGTAGCATATAGAGTGTCAAATAGAACTTTAAAAAACACAGTTAAGAGACATAGAAGACAAACATAGTCTTGTACACATATAATAGGAATTCTAAAATATAGAAAACAAAAAAACCCTCCTCAATACTCAATGAGAAAATGACCAGAACTTCCTAGAACTGTGAAGAAACACCAAAGCTCAAATTCAAGAAATTCAATGAATCTTAGAAAAAAATAAATGAAAACAAAGCCACATCCAGCTAGATCATAGTGAAACTGCAGAACCCAAAAGATAAAAACATTTAAAAGTAGTCCATGAGAAACACAAGATTATCTCTAAAAAACAGCTGTTAGATTAACAATCTATGTCTTTTTTGCCCCCCATGGGTTAAAATGTTTTTGTTTTTTTGTTTGTTTGTTTGTTTTGTTTTTTTAACTTTATTATTGTTGTATTACATCCATCCCCTTTTTGCTCCCCTCCATCCCCCTCCCCACCCACCCATTCCCCCCGAAGTCAATCCCAACTGTTGTCCATGTCCATGGTTCCTTCATACTAGGTTCTTGTCTAAACTGCTCCCCTTCCTTGCCTCTGCCTTCCCCCTTCCCCCAAACTCTTTCCCCCTGACCACTGAAGGCCTATTCACTGTATTCATATATTTGGTTCTGTTTTGCTTGTTGTTAGTTTTGTTCATTATTATCCTGTAATACCATATATCATATGGTATTTGTGCTTCACTGACTGGCTTATTTCACTAAGCATAATACTCTCCAGTTCCATCCATGTTGTTGCAAAGGGTACGAGTTCCTTCTTTCTTTCTGCTGTATAGTATTCCATTGTGTAAGTGTACCAAAGTTTTTGATTCAATCATCCACTAATGATGGGCACTTAGGTTGTTTCCAGCACTTGGCTATTGTAAATAGTGCTGCTATGAACATAGGTGTGCATAGGTTCTTATGAATTGGTGTTTCAGGATTCTTTGGGTATAGTCCAAGTAGTGGAATCACTGGATCAAAAGGCAGTTCCATTTTTAGTTTTTTAAGAAAACCCCATACTGTTTTCCACAGTGGCTGCACCAGCCTGCATTCCCACCAACAGTGCACCAGGGTTCCCTTTGCTCCACATCCTCGCCAACACTTGATTGTTTGTTGATTTGTTGATGATTGCCATTCTGACAGGTGTGAGATGGTATCTTATTGTGGTTTTAATTTGCATCTCTCTGATGACTAGTGATGATGAGCATTCTTTCATATGCCTCTGGGCTTTTGTATATCTTCCTCAGTAAGTTGTCTGTTCAGGTCCTTTGCCCATTTTTTAATTGGGCTGTCTGTCTCCCTGGTGTTGAGTCAGACAATCTATGTCTTAATGGTAACAATGTAACTATAGAAATATCATAATTGTGCTAAAACATGTAAATATAAAATTTCTCTTTCAAGAATGAGAGTGTCAAAAAGAGAGCTTCTCAACTGAACAAAAATCAAAAGAGTTCACCACCAATAGACACCTTAGTAAAAAAAATTCTAAAGTAGATGCAAAATGATTTCAGAAGAGTTTGTGATACCAATGTGTAATTCATGGAATTAAAAGATCAATGTAAAATATTAGATAACTTAAGCTCATAGGTTTTAGAGTCTGAAACTTAAAATATTTAAGGAGTTTCTGTTATTTAGGAGAGCATGAAATAATAGAATATGTATTCTATTAATATTAAATATATTATATATATTTAAATATAATCTTTGCCCCCTGGTTCCAGGCATAGAGCTCTTAAAACCCTTGCAATTTCTTGAGTTACAAAAGCACTAGGAGCATTTCTTGTTCTATATTTGTTCTTTAATCCTGTCCCTGACATAGGGCAGCTTCTAAAGCTCTCGTAAATTCCTGAGAGCACTAGGAGCATCTTTTGTTTTAATGAGGTGACTCTGGTTAGACTTTCGGATAGCTCTTGGCTAGGGACTAATGACCAGAAGGACCAAGCCATGATTAAAACCTTGGAGTATTCAGCCCCAAACCCCACCCTCTGTAGGAGGAGGAGAGGTTGGACATGACATTAATGATAGGCTATTTCTGTAGGAGGAAGTCTCGACATAGAATCCTAGTAGAGGGGCTTTGGAGAGCCTTCAGGTTGGCTAACGCCATTTGCACCTGGAGAGCGATGTTCCCCAGCTCAACAGAACAAGAAGAGGCTATGGGCTCAGAACCCTCCCAGACCTTGTCCTGCATTCCTTGCCCTCTGTAAGCTTTACCATACCCTTTACTACATTGGTTAGCATTATTGTTCCCTGAGTTCTGTGAGCTGCTGTAGCAAATTAGTCAAACCCAGAGCAGGGGATCTCTGGAATATGTGATTTATAGCAACCTGGTCAGAAACACAGATGATGACCTAGTCTTGTGGATGGTAGCTGAATGTGTGTGTGTGTGTGTGGAATGGGGGGCAATCTTGTGAGACTGAGCTTTAACCTATAGAATCTGACAGTGTCTGTGGGTAGACGGTGTTAGAATTGAGCTAAATTGTAGGGTACCTAGCTGGTGTCTGAGACTTGCTTGTTGTGGGGAGAATTCCACACATTCGGTGAACAGAAGTATTGCGAGAGAAGTGTTCTGTCTGAGCAGTCAAGGATAAAGACACATGGGAGAAAAATATAGTAGGAAAGACCTACGTGATTTTTCACTACATGAAAAAGAAAAAAAAAAAACCCACAACAACTAATTTTTTGAAATTGCAGAGTAATAAACATAATTAGCTTTAGACTTTTAAACTATCAAAATGGCTGGGACAATTAAAAAAGAATAGAGTATAACCTCCAAACTTAGAGAAGAAAAAAAGTGAGAAAAATTTGGATGTGGAGTAAAGCTAAAATGAATTCAGTGTTACATATACATTGTTTAAGTGTTATATATATTCATATATATGGAAAACCGACAGAGGAGGGGACAGTGAGCACAAAATTCAGGACCACTCTGCACACCTCCAGGAGCCTGGCTCGGGGGAGGCCCCCACAGGATTGACTCAGCAGGGCCCCAGGCTGCTGCTCAGAGGGTACGGGAGGACCAGCTCACGCAGCACCTTCAGGAACAGGTGCTTCCGTGGCAGAGATGGAGATAAACATGCATTAAGAATCCAGAGCCTCTCCGGGGCTGCTCTGGCACCTGGGAACTCTGTGTTCTTATGGCGAAGGGAGAGGATGTTCCACCAGCCGGAGACGTGGTAACTCACATCATGATAACTCCCATGGTGATATCTGACTTACAGAAACAAAGGAACAGAATAGGTCTTTGTCTGCAAGCAACCACATAAAGAAAAGAACCTGTTTGAAATAAAAGTACAATTGAAAAAAGAAAATAACCGGAAAAAAAAAATTGGTGCCAAAGAAAAATAAGGCATTTGTTAAAGAAACAAAACAAAACAACAACAATAAAAACGGCTTCATTTCCAAAATGTTACTAGTGATCCTTAATGAAATTTCAGGTATTTTTCATTTTCTTTATATTTGTATCTTTGACACTTACTTTAGAAAAATAGCATAGGCATAAAACTATCCCTCTGTCTGTCTGTAGGATGTAACAAAGGGAGTTTTCTGTGAGCTGAAAAGGCCAAGGTTTGTATTTCCCTAGAAGTTGCCCTGAAATTTTTTTTTGATGGTATCTCATGTTCTAACTGACTTTCCTAAAGTAGGCTGTGCTTTATAAATTATAAAGCCCCATTTCTGCTGTCCTTATCATTATTTTCCCCATATGTCCGGTAGTATGTAGTAATCATTCTTCCCTCATGATATTATTTTAATAAAAACACATCTGTAATTTATGTTGTCACATAATTCTTTGTCATCTCATATTTTGGGCTCTTTGCAGTTAATACATGTAAATTATATCTACATATCTCTGTATTGTTTTATATATATTATATATACACACACGTTTATATATATATACAGTACATATGTACACACACATATATATTTACTATATATGATTTTATTTCTTCTAACTACTGGCCCATTTATTATTCTCTCCTCATTGCTAGAGCCGCTGTGCCCGCCACCCCCTCATCCTCCCCTGTGCACTCACACATGTTCACACACTGCCTAGTTCTTAGTTGCATGACACCATCGTTGCTTGGACCGGGTGTCAGGTTTTCTCCTATCTTTTATGCATCTAAGTAACTGTACAATATTACATTTAGAAGCATTTGTCTAGTAGATAACATGCTAAAAGGAAGAAAATAAGATCAGAGAGGGGCTGTGATGAAGATGGTCAGTTTTTCCATTGCTGTCCCTCCTTTGGGCGCACCTCTGCCTCAGCGCCGGCTTTCCTCAGAGGGAGGTGATCAGCCAGGCCTGGCTGAGAAAACCTCTCTATCTCCTGGTTTTTCCTTCAGGCTGTCTGCTCCTCCCTCTTCCCACCTGGTCACAGGGCCACTGCACAGCCCCGGGCTGAAAAAGCAGAGCTACCAGCAGCCTGGGCTCCCATGGCTGGAGCCCCTCCCCAACTCAGCCCCTGCTGGGTTACTGGGGAGCTGGGGTGCGCAGCTGTCACGTGGGCCCTGAGCCTTCTTCCTTCCTCTGGGTTGGCTACCCTACCCTAAAATACTGGCAAATTCCCAAGAGTTGCTCACAATGACCTGTGAATGAACATTTTCTTCCTCTAACGACTTCGTCTAAAGTCCTTTTCAGTCGAACCCTTAAACAAGGTGCGGTGTTGCACCCATGAACGTCAGATTTACCTATTAGTTCATTCGCTCTCCTGGGTGCGAAGCTGTTTGGAGTTTCTCTGTAACAGAGAAGCACCCTCAGTGGATACAGAGGTACCCTCAGCGGGGCACATCTCCGATGCCAGAAGTTAGGTGGAGCAGTATTTTCCACTAGAACCATTTGCTCTGTTACAATTACGGATGGGAATGTGATCTGGAAGCTGAAACTGCAATTTTCAAAGTGCAAAAATAGCAGCCACCAGTCTTATGTTTAGAAAAAACAAAAGGTTTAAGACAAGAGTTATAAGAAAACCCACATAGCCTGGGGGGTTCTGGAATAGGCTACAGAAGTTCCGGGAGCGTCATCATCTCCTTTTTAGGACAAGCTCGCTGTTTTGATTATTCTTCTCCAGCACGTCTCAGATGTTCCGGGAGTGTAGGTAAGCCGTTTACACAGCCCACAAATCTGACCCCAGAAGCCTTGAGGAATAACGTGGGCGTTTCCCACAGGTTTTCTGGAAGGAGTACTACAGGGCTTCATACATGGTGCACACAGGAACATACCTGCACACTCCTTGTTTCCCATCCATCTCCACCAAATCCCTCCGATGGCGGCAGAGTCTCCGTTGGTAATCACTTTCCACTTTCCTTTCCTCTCCTTCCTTCCACTACCCTCTCTTTCTTCAGTGTGGATCCTGCCACCATATGCTACAGTTTTCCTGGGTATTCTCTCTTCCCTCCACACCTGGACCTCCGTGGAGAGACCTAGGGGGAGCAAGGTGGGGCTGGAAAGGAAGAGGCTGTGAATTCTTACGTCTTAATTTTCGTCCCTGTCGTAATGATCTGGAAGCTTTATGAGATTGTTCCATCACATGCTTCTTCTCTATGCTCTTTCCACTTTTCAGGAAGAAGCTCTTAGTTCCAATAGCCCCGTAGCCCTCAGCTGAAGGAACTAGGGAAAGGCAGGGCCTGGAAATTGAAGATGAGGCTTGGATTTCCACCAACTCAGTTGTAATTCTGAGTTTCCAGTTTGGGGAGGCTAGTCTCCAGTCCATTGACATAAGTGGCTGAGAATTGTTCAGTTCATTTCCATCTTAATCAGAACTCTGATGCTACAGTTCACTAAATAGCTGTTCTGTAAAGCTTACAGGTCCTTCAGAGGATCTTTAAGGGGACGGTCTTTGCCTGGAGTTTTCCCTGAAGCAAACCAGTAGGAGCACCTGCCCAGTTCTTCAGTGTCTGTGGCTGTGCCCGCATCCTTGCTCTGTCACAGGAAATGACAGCGATGACCTAGCACTGTACTGTCTACATTACAGCAGACCTGGGGCCTGTGTCAGGGTGACTTCTGGGAGCCAATGAGAACAGAAGAATGAGCTAGTTGACTGTCCTGTTCGCCCCCCGCCTAATGATAGTAATTATTACTTTATTTTACTAGAAATGGCCTGAGATACCAGCCCAGTTCCTGTTACTTGTGCCTAACCCCCATGGACATTCCCTGCCATCTGTAGGCTAGGCTGGCCCTTGTGATTGCAGCATGCTCAGCAATACATAAATAAATAAAAATTAAAAAAACAAAACAAAACACCAAAACCCATCAGGCCCTGGCTAGTGGCTCGGTGGATAAGGCACCAGCCTGTGAACCCAAAGGTCGCTGGTTTGATTCCCAGCCAGGGCACATAACCAGGTTGCAAGCCAAGTCTCCTGCCAGATCCATGGCTGGAGGCAGGTGAAAGGCAACCATACATTGATGTTTCTCTCCCTCTCTGCCTCTCTCCCTTCCCCTCTATCTAAAAATGATAAAATCTTTACCAAAAAAAAAAAAAAAAAAAATCAGGGAACTTTGAGGAACAATATTTAGTACTCACAAGTCCTGGATGGGATCGTATTCTAAAAGGCCACAGAATGAGTCATAGGTAGAGAGCCAGGGGAGGAACATGCACCTGGGGCCCTTTTTCATTAGCGTCTGAGGATGGGGTGTCTAGGATTTCATAATTCCCTTTGTACTGGCAAATTTAAAGCATGAGTGGGAATTAGGATGTAGAAGAAATGGGGTTATTGAGTTGTCAGTCACCTAGGTTGCCCAGGGCTTTCAAAAGGGAACTTCATGGGTGGGACACCTTGGCTGTTTTACCTAGTTGTGTAGCTGGCAATATGCTTACTTGGGGTGGATCTCTTTGAAATGGGCACACTGGCCAACAAAAGCTTACCATCAGGCACTTATGCTACATTGAACCTACTGAGACCTCAAGTCCCCTGAGGCAGGAGCCCAGAATGCTGGTGCCAGATAATCTGCTCATTTCACTGATTGGGGAAGTGGGTCCCGAGCCAGAACTTGGGGTGCTAGGGGCTCATGTTTTCATTGCCCCTTTCATTTAGCTCCAGTCCTCAGGAGGCTGGCAACCCATTCTAGGAGCTTCTGATGCATATTTCTGAGGACAGGGTCTCTGCCCACCCCTGAAAACTTCAGGGTATCTACCATCACCTCCTTCGTGACCTTATAGATGTCAAATGAGCTTATGGTCTTTTCTTCCCTTTAGTCTTTTACCCCTGAAATGAATTAAGGCTACACATTAATCAACTTGGTTTCCTGGACGCTTTGCTTTGAGCGTCTTTCATGGTTCTTGTCTGTCTGAGAGAACATGCATTCAGAGGCAGGCTGCCCTGCCCTTTCAGAATACATTGTGTTTGCAAAGGCGGCATGACGCAAGCTTGTAGAGGTGAAAGAACCAGGCCTGTTTCGGTAGCTTCTCTTAGGTTTACGTGAATTTAGCAAGATCATATTCAAAGTTTCCATGCTTTCTGGGTGTGTGAAATTGATGTAGCATACACTAGATGGCTGATCTATGCTTTTTTCCTCTATTGTTTGAAAAAAAATTTATTTATTTTTTTATTAATATATTTTATTTATTTTGCTATTACAGTTGTCCTAATTCCCCCCTCTTGTCTCCCTCCACCCAGTACCCCCATTTCCTCCAGCAATGCCCCCCTTAGTTCATGTCCATGAGTCATGCATGTAAGTTCTTTGGCTTCTCTATTTCCTTTGTTCTTCTTAACATCCCCCTGTCTATTCTGTAACCACCAATGTGTACTTTCCTCCCCCCCTTTTCACATCCAGAAGATTCACCATTTAATTACTGCCTTCTGTCAGCTTCTCAAATCATATTAATACAAAATTTTCTTTTCATTATTCCAAAATGCCCACATTAATTCATTTGTTTAAAGACTTACTCTTTTAAGTAATATGAATTGCAATACTACCAAACACATGCAAAAATACATTTATACCCATACAGATTTTTACACAAATTTAAAGTACATACTGGATTTTGAAGAGTTAATACCAAAAAGTTAAAATATGCCAATAGCTTACATAATTATTACATGTTAAATGATAGTGAAAATTATTAACTCCAAGAAACTCCCTTGTGGATACAACCTTGCCTGTATGGCTCCCAGAAAAACACCACCGTTAGTGTTTGTCAGAAAAGTAACCACAGAGAAAAAGCAGAGTTCATTGAAAAATCAGATGGTATGGTTATTTTTATACATTCTTATTTTTTCTCCCCAGCATTTCTAAAGAATGTATACCCCACAGTGACATGAGTGACCTAATAGCATTTTGTATGGATAATGTTAAAAATTAAGAGTGACAGACTTAAACTCTGTGGTTATTTTCTAAAATAATCACATGAAAGCATATACTGAAACTGTATCCAGTAGGAAGGTGATATGCTTGCTTTAAATACTAATTTAGTGAAGACCAATTTTTGCAATAATTACCATATCTTACATATAGAAATCTTGACACTTAGAAAGTTAGTAAAAACTTGAGGCCTAATTTCATTATATTTTATTTTTATCAAGATGAAACTGAGTTTAAGGACGTGTGATACCATGAATAATTGTTATTTATTTGCCTTTTGTGGTTTGCTCAGCAACATTTCTAGAACTTGTGGTTAAATTAATAAAAGATTTCCAACAGCTTAACAAAAATATGAGTCTGTGTGAAAGAAGCAATATACTAGCTTCCCCTCAATCTCAGACCTATTTTGTGCCTCCAAATGAAAACTTCATGCTGACTTTCTCTATGCCTATTGTTCCCTTTACCTGGCACTCTCTCTGCCTACCTGATTTTGTCCATCCTCCCTGCTTCAACGTAAGTCACTATCCACAAGACCTTCCCTTGGCTTCCCATCAGCTTAGTTAGCCTCCCATTCTCTTGTCCTCCTAAAACCTATACTTCCTCATTCTGTGTTTGTCTTTCCTGGTGGATTATCCATCCTCAAGGTCAGGAACTACACTTGTTGACCGTAGATCCCCGGTACTTAGCATGGTCCCTGGTATTACTAAATAAATGTGTTTATGTTAAGGATTGATATCCGAACAGCTTAGGCCAGGATCTTGCATCTAATTGCTATTTTACATACATTACGTAAACTTTAGTGAAAGGGTAAGAGTTGTCCAGGAATAAACTTACCGTCCTCTAATGGGTTCCTTGGTCTTCGTTTGCTAAACAGATTTTTCATCAATTATTTTCAACAGTTAAAGTAGATTTTGCTGAGCTTTATGCCAGACGTCATGCAGGACACTGATACAGTTAACAAGGCATAGCCCTTTTATTTGCAAATTCAACAATGGATATACATGCTGCTAGATTTGTATGCTAAGGATTATGTTAGCAACTTTAAGCTTTAGAAGGATTAAACTGTAGAGACAAAAAAGACAGATAGAAACCCTATGCTGGAATGCTTTAGTAATAACACACAAATTTGCTTTATTATTTGCCTTTAAAAAAATCTAATTTTTGACCTGGCTGGTGTAGCTCAGTGGATTGAGCACCAGCCTGCAAACCAAAAAGTCGCCAGTTTGATTCCTAGTCAGGGCACATGCCCAGGTTGTGGGCCAGGCCCCTAGATGGGGGCATGTGAGAGGCAACCGAATGATGTACTCACATTGATATTTCTCTCCCTCTCTTTCTCCTTCCCTTCTCCTCTCTTTAAGTGTAAATAAATTAAATATTTTTAAAAATCCATTTTAAAAAAATTGTTGGTATTGCTAAGTATGGAAAAAGCATACCTGTGGGAGGCCAATACCAAGTTCAATTCACCCACAATAAACCTCTTAGCTTCAACAGGACTGGAACACGAATTGCTTCTTATTCAAAAGGCATAATTCAGAAATCTCAAAATACGTTATTCCAGAAGGCACAGCTTACTCCTAATCGAAGGTGTGAGAGATGCCCTGATGAGTGGGTTAGTCTCCTAAAAACTTTACACATGCTGAATTTGTTAAATCAATCAATCAATACATAAACCCCTCAAATGCACTCAAACTTCTAGATATGATTAAGAGGACTATTTTAAGTAAACACAGTGATTGTTTGGGCAAAAACAAGCCTTCTCGGAGTTATGACGTATGTATTGTGCTTCTATTTCTCCCTAAGTGCAGAAAGAAAGAAAGAAAGGGAGGAAAAAAGGAATCCAAGGGAAAAACAAAAATGATGAACATTGTTACTCTGCGGAGGCTAATGGCTTGGGAAGAACTCAACTCTGTACTTAACAGAAATCTCATGGGTCTGCCACACACAGAGGCCCTGGCAGGCTGTCCATCGTGCAGGCAAAGTGCTCCTCCTGGGGGCAGTGTGTGGAAGGATGGCCGGTGTCCAGGGCCCTGCCTCCCTGTCAACTGCTGGTCATTCTGACCAACCATGGCAGCAAATGTTCAGATTTACATCTATTCACCTTACAGTTATATGTATGGTGGCTTATTTGACAATGTCGTACTCAATGAGAAGCAGCGATGAGGGGAATTCAAATGAGAAACATTTTATAAAATGTATCCATTTTTATCTTCAGTATTAGGTATTGGGGATTCTGGGTAATCATCGCATTTTGTTAACAGATAACGAAGCTGGGGGGCAAGCCATCCATGAACTGATGCACAAGCCCAGGGCAGGCAAAGTGTCTGATTCTTGCCCCTGGTGCCCACAGGAGCATTTGGAAACGTGCAGGAGCACCACGCGGCTCAAGACCGTGGGGTCTGCCGTTTCGGAATGCCTAGGTTTGAATCCTGAGGCCACTCCTTACTGGCTGGGTGACCAGGGGTAAATTACTCGTCTACTCATTCCATCCTTCTCTGGTCAAATGTCTCTGATAGCAATCCCTCTTCATGAGGTTGTCATACACACAAAGTGAAATGGGACAGTCACCATGCTGAGAAGAGCGCCTGGTGCAGCCCGGTGCGCCCAGGCCGTGTTTCCTTGGCTGCGTTTCCCAGCGCTGCCGGGGACGGTGCACCTTACCCCTGGGTGGGGCGCGCCCCTGGTCCCCAGCAGGCCTTCCCTCCCACGGGGCTTTGCCTTCCCAGGCCACTTCTTCCTAGCATGGGACTGATTTATTTCAGTTGCAAGACGCGGTGCCAGGCACATGAATAAAGCAAGACAGTTATTGCCCCCGTCCACAAAGTGAGCATGCAGAATATGTGGTCGCTTGGAGGTGATGCTCCCCGGGGCTGGGGCGCCCACTTTTGATCCCATAAAATCACAGAACACGGGTCCTAAGAGTGATAAAGCCCTTCGGTGCTCATACACGCCAAGCTTCGACCTGAGTAATAGATTCCTTTATCGTCTCCCAATCACACAGGTGCTGGCCTCTGCTTGCCCGGTGGCCCTGGGGAGGGAGGGAGCGCCAAGGCCAAGGTGACACGCGCTGCCCTGGGGCGAGAGGAGGCAGGTCACCCCTTCCGTGGAGAATAAGGGGCTTGAATTAGCTGGCGTCTAAGGTCCCTCACAAGAACTTGCTCCAGTTCTGAGACTCGGTGACTTTATAACTTTGAAGGACAGCGTCTCATCACCAGGCAGCTCCACAGATCAAGTGCTGTTCCGTATAGACCGTTGGCCCTACCTAGCTAGCTCTGTCCTCTGGAGAGTAAGTTCATTATCTTTTCTGTATGAAGCTTTTAAGGATTTGAAGGCAGCTGTCCTGTCCTCTGAGTCCTTCCTCCCTCATCATGGGCAGACGTGCTGAACATCTATCTGTACCGCTTCCAGCCCTCTAGGCGGGGGATGCCCTTCTCGTGCGGCTCAGCCCCTCCGATTGCATGCTCCTGGCTCATCATTCACCGAGCTCCCCGCCTTGTGCCTGGTACCCGCCTCCTCCCGTCACTGCGCCGTCAGCCAGGTGGTCAGTGTGGCTTCTGAAGGTTGTTGCTCCAGCAAAGAAACCAAATCATGAAGACATCACACCCCCAGGGGCCAACAGTGCACAGTTGAGGCAAGGCCAGGTGTCTTGTCTCTGAGGGTTAGGGAAGACCACATTGCCTGCATCATCTTCATGGTTGTGTGAGGCTGACAGCTGGGACTGAATCAGGGGGTACTGCTCTACTCAGTGGGATCCCTGCGGCTGTCAGGGGGCATCAGACCTCCTCATCCTCAGCCCAGATGCGACAGGCAAGCTTGATGTGGAGGGACGGGGAGAACGCACGTGTATCAGCTGGGATGTCTTCATATGGCTTGCTGCTCCGATCTTTTCCTTCACTGTGAGCTCGGAGCTTTGTGAAATCTTTCGCAAGTCCCATCTTGCCTCAACTTCACAAGGGAAGTTGAAAAGGGACTTGGCTTCTTACTTTGACCTCAGCATTAAAAAGCTAGGCAGCTCCCCTTGGAGACAGGGTGGCTGGTGATTCAGTTTGATGAGTGGGAGTAGGTTTTCCCCCGTTTGTTGCTTCTCAGTTCTCCGATAGTAGATTCTCAACCCCTCCAGGTCAGATGCAAGTGAAAACGCAGATTCCTTATGGAAGCAACCCTTTGCTATTACCACCCGTTTAAAGATGCGGAGGATGGGAAACCACAAGGAGAGCAAAAGCCCAGGTTCTCAGAAGCAGCGTGCCTTATCAGAGCCAGACTTGCCTTCCTCATGCCGCACTGGGGCAGGCCCGAAGCATGGTCACCGCAATGCAGGTGTCCTACATGGACTCGGCATCTGGTCTCCACAGGTGTGGATGCCATTCCCATGTGCCACTAATATCTGCTTACTTAACCGTGTCCTTGAAGTCTGCCTGTTCTTACACAGGTGTGTTCTGCTTTGGCTCGTCAGACAGAAACTGTTAAGTCTCTCTGGAGAGTACGAGGAAGACTATTGCAATATTATTTGAAAACTTACCGCCTGGCTGGTGGCTCAGTAGATTGGCACCAGCCAACCCAAAAGGTCACTGGTTCGATTCCCAGCCAGGGCACACAACCAGGTTGCAAGCCAGGTCTCCAGCCAGGTCCGTAGCTGGAGGTAGGTGAAAGGCAACATACATTGATGCTTCTCTTCCTTTCTGCCTCTCTCCCTGCCCTTCTCTCTAAAAATAATGAATAAAATCTTAAAAATAAATAAATACAAATAAAAAATTCCTTTCTGGGTGGATTCCTGAGAGGCAGTTGTCCCCAGGACTGCCAGGATGAAGGAAGCAATCACTGAGAAAGTGGGTGGTAAATTGGTCACCTTGGTACATTCCTGTTTCCTGTAATACCCGGGGAGCCCAGAAGTGACTGAGGAATGAAGCTGGACCTATCTTGATGAAGCCCTTTCATCTCTAAGAGCCCTGCAGTATTCATTCCATAAAGTGAGATGACATTTCATCTAATGGAGGCAGGAAATGTTCTGCAGAGAACACATGGAGGGGTTTTGAGGACATTTTAGCTGACGTTCTTGTAAAGATTTTTAAAAACCAGGTTTGCTTTCTTCAGGTCAGCCATCTTTTATTTGGGGAGAGGCTGTGGAAGGAGCAGGTAGTGGGGACAGGCCGGAATTCAGGAGGGGCTACAGGGAGTCAGCAGGACAGGACGACGTGTGAGATCATGTTAGAAATATCATGGGTTCTGTCGGGAGTTATAAAGGTGCCTTAATTCTGTCCTTGCTGAACATGCTGTATGTAATACTATGACACGATTTTATTCATTATCACAGTCAGATTGGACTCGGGTGCTCTGGTAGGCCGCAGGTGTGGGGCGTCAGCCACAGCTATTATTAGGCCACTAGTTGGTTTTTCCCTGAGAAGGCCAAGTAGCTGTGTCTGATAAGGGGAAGGAAAGAAATAATTTTTAAATTCGTGCTTCACTCTGGGGTTGGGCATATTGAGGTCTGAGCTTCTGTTGCCTTTTTTTTTTTTTTTTTTTAATGATTTTATTATTATTTTTAGAGTGGTAGGGAGAGAGGCAGGGAGGAGGGAGATATCAATGTATGGTTGCCTTTCACCTGCCTCCAGCTACAGACCTGGCTGGACACCTGGCTTGCAACCTGGTTATGTGCCCTGGCTGGGAATCGAACCAGCGACCGTTGGGTTCACAGGCTGCTGCCTTATCCACTGTGCCACCATCCAGGGCTCCAATTTTGATGTATTTCAAGAGACTACTTTATACATACTGAGCCTTGAAGTTATTTTAAAAGATGTAATTAGATGTTTCTATATTATCAGTGTATACCCATACCTGTTTGCCTTTCCACGTTATGAAGCATATTAAATTAATTACACAATTATTATATATTTATTATTAATCTACTGTTTTGCTTTGCTTTTTTTTTTTATGTAAAGTAGACCTTTTCTATCAAAACTAGCCAAGTCTGTGAAAACAAACACTTTGGGGAGAAATTTATTGAAATATCTATCTGAGGACTTGGTCCTGTTCTCAGAAAATAATTCACAAAATCCTTGTTGCCATCTATTTGATTATTTATTATAGCTTCTATTATAGGCCTCCTGTTTGAACATCAATCTCACCTAGTCAGATTATTCATAAAGTGTTAATATTAGATTCTCATTGGATATTTATCTTTAAAATAAATTTATAGTAACCCATAGTTCAAAAAGGAGAAAAGAGAAATTAAAAAAAAAAAAAAGATTTTATTTATTATTTCCAGAGAGAGAGGAAGTGAAAGAGAGGCAGAGAGGGAGAGAAACATCAATGTATGGTTGCCTTTCACCTGCCTCCAGCCACAGACCTGGCTTACAACCTGGCTTTCAACCTGGTTACGTGCCCTGACTGGGAATCGAACCAGTGACCTTTGGGTTTGCAGGCCAGCGCCTTATCCACTGTGCTACCAGCCAGGGCTAGAAAAGGGAAATTTTTAGAAATAGGTTCATAATTCAAATACAATATAGACTAAAAATATCAAGAGAAAAATGGAAGGCCATAAGTTTTAGAGATAAGATAAAAAAAATTAAGTTACATAAGGGCGATTACCAAAATACCTCAGAAAGCTGTTATTAAAAAATGAATAAATAAATAAGCTATCCTGAAGAGATAATCCAGAAATTTGGCTTCCAATTCATTATGAAAATGCCTTTAAAAGAATCAGATTTCAAATATAAAATGTATGATGATGTAGATCTGTAAGAACATGGAGAATTTTGATGGTAATACCTAGAGCTTTAAAAATATTTTTGTCCAATGTCTGGAGTTTTAAAATGGTTGGCAGAGGGGAGAGAAAACAAACCTATCATTTTCAGGTTTCCTGAAAAAAAAAATTCCTTTTCAGATCTTGTCTCTTGGAGATACCTGAAGGGAAGATATTGCTGAAGTCAAATAAACTACTCAAATCTAATCAGGTGACTAGGAGACAAAGAGATCTCTGCAGTCAAATCCTAAATAAGAGGACACAGCTAACTTTCATCCTACCCATTCCCCACCCTGCTTGTAACTTTTCCTTATACCTCCTTTAAAAGGCAAAGTTCTGTTTAGAGATAATGAGTTTTAATGGTTTCAGGTTCCATTATTTTCATTTTATGGGGAGATTTGTATTCTGGTCTGAAATGCCATCCAGTCTGTGGTTCTTTGGCAAAGCCATATGTTTGCTAAATAGCAGCTCTTAGAGCAAAATGGTTTAGCCATTTGGTCCTAGCACATATTTTAAGAACGCTCATGCCTGGTAAGGGCATGTAACAGCTACCTTTGAACAATCCACCCGACGGAATTGAGAGTCAAGTCACTGCCAGCTACAATTCCTGGATCTCAAACATTTTAATAATTACTATGAAGGAAAACTATGAATGCCACTTTTTTATTTTCCATCAAATTAGTGGTTTATGTATTAGGATATATTACTTTTCAAAAGTTATACAATCTGTACAAAAGGCTGCCATAGAACTAATTGCCAAATGTGCTCCCAGTCCACGTTTACTTACCTGTAAGAGTTTCATACGATGAAATATAGCACAGATACATGAGGTCTGTCCCGAAAGTATGGAGCCAATGTGTCAATATAACTAAAACAGTTTGCGTTCAATACTTTTGGGACAGACCTCATATATTATAGCCTGAACAATGTAGTTTCTAACTAGTCAACTCAAACTTACATTGGGTTATATTTAAAAATAAGAATTAACCCAGGAAATATTTATTTGTGGCAAAACTAACACTTTAACCTTATTAGAAACCCCTGCTTACGAATAGTATGGTAACACATTGGATGAATTGTATTTTCTAGACTTACCAGAAGTTTTGATATGAATTACTGAAATTTCTACTACCTCATATAAATGCTGGGTGTTTTTAAAAAAGTATTTTATTATTTTTAGAGAGAAGGTCAGGGAGGGAGGAAGAGAGGGAGAGAAGTATCAATGTGTGGTTGCCTCTCACCTGCCTCCAGCTACAGACCTGGCTGGAGGCCTGGTTTGCAACCTGGTTATGTGCCCTGGCTGGGAATCGAACCAGCGACCTTTGGATTCTCAGGATGGCGCCAATCCACTGACCCAACAGCGAGGGCAACATTGGGTGTTTTTGATGTGTTTTGCTTGAATATTCAAATGTTAAAGGGTACGCATACATGTATGATTAGATTGCTTTCCTTATTTTCTCTGAAGAACATTTTATTTATTTTTTCTACTTGTCGGATATTCTTTTTTTTTAGTTTTCCCAAAATGTATTATTCTATTACAATTGTCCCATTTCCCCCCCATTGCTCTCCCCTGCCCCATCCACTCCATCCCCCCTCCCACAGTCAGTCCCCACATGCTGTCCCTCATTTATACTAGTTCCTTGACTAAACCCTTCCCCTTGACATACATTACATTAGTTTCCCATGTACAACATAGTGATTAGAAATGTATACAACTTATGAAGTGTTCACCCTGATAAGTCTAGTACCCACCTGATGCCATACATAGCTACTGTAATATTGTTGATTGTATTTCCTATGCTGTTCTTTATATCCCCATGACTATTTTGTAACTGCCAATGTGTACTTCTTAATCTCTTCACCCTTTTATTCGTTTCCCTAACTTCCTCATGCATCTGGTAATCATCAATTTGTTTTCTTTGTCTATGAGTTTGTTTCCTGACTCCTAACACACTGTGGGTGTGGGACTAGTTCGTTTGTTGACTCGGCCCCTCCTACCAATCTCCACGTGACTTCATCTTTATATCGTGTTATAGGAATTCTGTTCAGCTAGTGTTCAGCTGGTTCTCAAGGGGTGTTCTGTACTTTAGTTGTCATTTTGATGTGGTTGTGAGAAGAGAAGGGTCCAGTATCTACATGTTCTTCCATCTTGACCGGAAGTCTCTGCTTCCCTTATGTTTAAGCTACGGTGGTTGGGAAACCTTGGTAGCCGCAGGTCCTTGCTTTTGAACAACTCAACGATTACGTAGCTGTCTGTGTGATCTTGCCTCATTCTCCACATTGGCCTGAGAGGAAAAGGAGGAGGTCCATCTGGGGCCTGTCACCAGCCTGGACAGAACTTCCTCATCAAGGACCCTGTACTTTGTTGGATGGTTTCAAGTTGGCCTTTTATCTGCTAACTCAAATGAAACACAGAATTGTACCTCACTCTCTGCCCTTAAGCTTGGTCATTAAGATAGTTTTCAGTTCATTGGCTAAAACTCCAATTCTATACCTCCAGCCCCTTGTTGAACAAACATTTATCATGGAAGTAACAGAAAATGATCAGCTTCTAGTTGGCACTGACCTCTGCCAACCCTTGGATTGTTTTCTTCAACACTACTGTCTTGCTGTATAGGACTCCCCAGAACAGGGTCTTATCCATGAGGGGTGGGTGGGGTGGAGGGAGCGGGTGTGGGCTGAGGTGCGGAGGCCAGGTGTTGCTGTGTCTTCCTCAGGCCCCTGGCCTCCTGCGAGAATGCTGTCCTTCAGCTCCTGCAGGCAGGTGTCTGAGGTGACTGCTCCATTTGGTGACTGCCCCGCTTGCCCCTGGGAGTCTCTGTCATCCTCACTTCCCTTCATGTGCCGGGCTGCTTCTCCCTGATGGTTCTTCCTCAGCTCTACGTTTTCAGAGTTTTTACCTGCCACCTGGAGTATCCAAGCCACCTGGCTGGTTTTCAAAAGTGTTTCTGAAAAGCCCCCATCTTCTCAAAATCATGTTAAGAACCAATAATTAGAATTCTTTCATTTAAATTCTCTCCTTCCCTTAGGATACTTGTCTACTTACCTGTGTAAATATCCTTCATTTTTCTTGATTTTTAAGATTTCTGTTCAAGAAAATAGGAATGACAATGGGAGGGCGACACGTACATTTCAGCAACGCACACAAGAACCATTTATTCCAACACTGGCTACGGGGAACACTCTCTTCCCCAAAGTCTATAAACAGGACCTGGTTCATAGTTCTAATTAATTAACTTCATTAGGTTGGAGCTAAAAGGAGGTGGCAACTTAAACAGGGAAATAAAAAGCAGTGGACCTCACAGACTAGTTCCATATAACTGCTTTTTAACTGAAGGTAAAAGAGCAGTCACTTACTTACTGCAGATAATAAAGCTAAATAGATGCTTAGAAAGACTGCATAGCACAGTCTATTTCCCGCTCATCCACAGAATATGCTAACTACAAAAAAAAAGGAGCGATTTTTCTCATTGAGTGCAAGTAGCAAGTTTATTTTCTTTGATACAGAATTAACCAAATTAATGTGATGCCCCAAATAAAGTACAATTGTAACATTTGCATAAGAAAACTTTCCTTGAAACGTCTCTTCAGATCCTGGTTAAAAGTTATTGATTGTCAGATCAAAGGAAATGCAATTTCAAGTGTGTTCGCAGAAATAAAAAAAATGCGTTACTTGGGAAGATTCAAAATGGCAATTCTATCCCAGAGTCATAATTACAGGGTGAGGGTGGTGGTGGGGTGAGGGGGTGCTCTCTCAGCCGAGTTTCGGCAGCACTGTCACACCACTTATGTCCAACTTTATACAAAAGACTGTGCATTTTGCAAAGAGTGCAAACATTCTTATTGTATCATTTTTGGACATGTGCTCAGTTGTCTTACAGTTTCCTACAGGTCTAATTGACATGAATTCAACGATGGTGAGGAGCTTACCCATCATTTCCTGATAGCTCTGCTATATTCAATTTTATGTTTTGATACTATGCTCATGGCATATTAATCCCAGTTCAAGAAAAATCTGGGCCTACATAAATAACATATATGGATATGTAGCAAGCCTTGAGGTTGAAGATTTGACATTCACTAATGTTGAAAATAGTCAAGTAAAAATTATAGCTGACTTAGAAACTTGGACTTTCCTTAGGACACGTTACTGAACACATGGCCACCTACCTGCTCTCTAAAACACTGTGTATAATTTAACTACCAAATATAGAACTCATAAATACCAGGTGACAAAAACACATTCAAGCCCATTATAATCTTGATTAAGTCACCACCTCAAGTCCATAGGAAAAGCATTGCAATCATGTACTTAGCTTTATTTTTCTAATATATATCATAATTTAAAATTATATAAAGTAACATATAAAAAGCATTTTTTTTTTACCACTTTAATTTATAAAGCTCGTAATCTTGCCAGCAGGGCTTCCACTTCAGGCATGGATTCATTTTTAGACACAGAGCCCAGAAGCTCCATTTCCTTTTCTCCGCTGCTTTCTGCATTGCAGACGTCCTTCTTCTCACCTGCCTTCATCCTCCCTGCAGACGTGTGAGCGTCTAGATTATAATCACGCTCCGTGGTGGCTGGAATCCTCGTAGAGTTGCAATTGATAGTGTAGTGTGAACGTGACCCTTCTTTCAACTGCACTTTCTGATTTTCTACAGTAAGGAAGAAACATAACACTTATCACTGTGATAAGCAAGGACTGTGCAGATTACAAAACATAATTTAAAAATAATTATTCTCAATACATGAATCCTCTTAGATATATTAAGCTAAAAATAATTCAACAGAGTAAGGGAGATTTAAAATGAACACGAGAGGTTAGGAATCAACTGAAACATAAATAGACAATCATTTCTTTAGCACTTAGGCTTATTTCTTTCTTCTTTTATGCCTGAAATGCCCATCACTGTTATCATCAAAGCTTGGTTCTGTGTTTCTTTCAGTCTCTGCTCAAACGCCGCCTAAATAAAGAGGCCTCTGACCAACCATTAAACATGGCACTTGCTTTCCACTACAACATCTCCTCGCCTCTTCATTCTCTCCAGAACTCATACCCACTGGATGTTTCCTTGCCTGTTGCCTATCCCTTTATTGGCATGTGAGCCCTGAGGCACCAGGAACATCGTTTTCAATACTGCTGTAACTTCTGTGGCTAAAATGGCCATGGAGCAACGTATACGTTCAATAAATACACATTGGGTAAAGAATAATTTCCATAATCTATCACCCCTAATAAGCATGAGTTTGAATAACAAGGAGATTAATTTCTATTTGGAACAAAACCAAGGAGAAAAGTTTCAACAGAAATTTCAAGAATTTAAAAAGCCTGCGATTTCCCTTAAAAGAAATATCGAAATTGGCAGGCAAACTGTTAAAACTTCCTAGCAAAACAAAATTATGTCATAATTCAATTATCAAATATATACACCACATACATACACACACATTTTTTTCCTTTGTCCTTTTTTCGTAAGTGACAATGATGAAGATTTATCAAGGCTCTAAGGAGAGAGTTGCAATAGCTAACGATTAAGTAGCTCTGGCTGATTGACTTTTCCCAAGAACACTAGGTTTTCTTTTAATTAACTGACTCTCACATCGCACGGCCTTACGAGTGGTCTCTCACAGAGCTCACACTGACAAAACAGACACCGCGATATCCCTGTAACCTTGAACGCGGCTTGAAAATGGCGTCAACAAACCTGACATGACATTTAAAGTTTTTTGGTTATTCGCTGAGAGATGTTCCATTATCCCAATAGTAATGACTTTGGAACACAAGCAGTCACTCATGACAGTGTGTTTTATGTGAGTGCTGAAAATTCCAACCAACAACAGCTTGTACATTAAAAGGTGGCTGCTGCAGATATTTACTGCACTGTCATTTCCTGACCAGGGGCTTCCCGGTGATGGATGAGTATTTTACACACTTTCTTGGACAAAACTCAACAAATTTTCAAAGTCTGATCACCTTTTAGCTGCTGGAAGAAAATAAATATACTTTTCCTATCCCCTTCTCCATCCGATGGGTCATTGTTACTCTAAAATCACAATCTAATGGAGCAGTGAT
This sequence comes from Noctilio leporinus, assembly GCA_004026585.1. Classification (NCBI taxonomy): domain Eukaryota; kingdom Metazoa; phylum Chordata; class Mammalia; order Chiroptera; family Noctilionidae; genus Noctilio; species Noctilio leporinus. The sequence continues at coordinate 130,348 of PVIW01002258.1, read as the reverse complement.
TTTCTCTTAGAGTGGCTTCTGCGCCGTCGTTTCTAAAGCACCCCTGCATGTGCAGGAAAGCCACAGCAGACGTGGGATTCCTGCAGTTCCCACGACCACACACATTTCTCTATTTTCCAGCACGCACCTTTCCCTCCCCCAAAATGTGTTTGAAAACCACATTTGTTGCTAAGTGCAAATTTTTAGTTAGCTGACTGCTCCTGCCCCAGACGTCCCTGTCACTTGATTTCCTGTAAGGGACTTGATCGTGGTGGTGTGTGCCGTAAACCAGCTTACTCTGCTACCAGCAACCGCAGTCAGGTTTCTAATGGCGCAGAAGAGATGGAACGGGCTAAAATACAGGGCTGTAATGTATAAAGTGTTCTGTACCTTCTGTGGCTGTCACACATCAAGCAGAGTTCTTCAGGAGGCCCAGTGGAAAGACGGCGGGACTTTAAGGTCAGTCTGGGGTGACACCCCAGCTCCGCCACTTGGCTTTCGCAGGTTACTTAGCTCCCTGGATTTCAGGTTCTCATAATCCACCTGACGGAGCACTTGCGAGGATTAAAGGAAAGAATGTGTGTGACGCCGAATTTAAGGGGCTTGTCTTTTCCTTCCCCTTTTCAGAACTTTCCACGGGGGCATCTGTCACACGAGACTGAGGGCTTTTTCAGACGCTCAGACCTTTCTGATTTCCTGGTGACCGCAACACGGGGCTCAAGCACCAGTTTATGAATAGCTGGTACTTTCCTAGAGCCTTTGTTGCGCTTCACACGGTCCCACCCTCATTTCATCACCTGGCGGTAACAGCAGGGCGGCGTTCAGGCCTCACGTAGACTTAGTTACCCTGCAAGTCGGCGGCCGCAGCCCAGCGCTGTCTCCGGAGATACTAAGGCGGTCTTCAAGAAATCTGAAAAGCTTGAAAGCTTTTTGCCATGGAAAAGTGCTAAGTAATTCAAAGCTAAGTTTCATAATAATGATGCCCTGTACTTAATACTCCACAATGATTTCTCTATGCTTGATCTCAGCCAAGAGGCTGAGAAGCAATTTCCAAAATGCTTTCTGACACGTTGAATTCTCCCGGTACCTTTGTAGGGTAGATGGGATGCCCATGTAAACGACCTTAGCTTTAGCGCACAGCATGTCCAACGTCACGCGTGTCCGCCTGATCCCCGCCCTCCATTCTTCTAGACGACCGTCTCCTCCCGTCTTTCCAAACATCCTGCGTGACCTTCACTCTCATTTAACTCATTTGTAGAAGCAATCAGAAGAGAACAAACCCCCATGAGCTCTCCCTGTCCATGCACTGGACGCACAGACACTCCTGCCTCCCCTGGGACCTGCTCTGCTCACCCTCGGGGGACAGCGTCCCAAGGGGAGCAGCACAGGCTGCTCTTGCTTGTCTGTCTGTTCAAGTACCTCCCTCTGCTCCTGTGTCCTTGCCACCACTTCCTCGTGTGAGCAGTCTCGTCAGCGTACAAGTGTGCTGCATCGATAACCCTAACATTTAGAGAAAAAAAGTCTTTGACCCCACGTCCTGGTCCATTTGCCACCTCATTGCTGACTGACTGACCTCTCAGAGTTGCCTTACTTACCCAGTTTCTCACTTCCCCTTCTTCTCCTGGACCCACTCCAGTCGTGCTTTTGACCCTCTGCTCTCCTGAAGCAACGCTAATACATGGCATGTTGTTAAAAAAAAGGATTGTAAATGCCCATTTGGATATTTTGGCTGTCTTTCCTCAGCCTCTACCAGATCTAAGGGTGAAAGGCCCCGCAAGCCTGGGTTTCCTTTCAGAGGTGCTCTTTGATCCGAGGTTGGGGTGGGTGGCAAACGGAGGGACCAAAGCAGGGGAGAGCATTTCTGTCCTTCTGAGAACACTTCACAAAGAGCTGGGAGCACACGGTAGGACAGAGGGGTGAGCGGAAACCCAAGCTGGTATTTACCCCCTCTGTGGCTTCAGATAGAGAATCTTTCATGAGAAGCAACAGGCAAGGCCAGACAGAAAGAGGCCGTTCCTGAGACCACTGAATTAAGGAAAGTGCACAAGGGCTTCTTCAACAATGAGCTTGTGGCGCTGTTGGAACTTTCTAGACACCAGCTCTCCGTTCCAGCCCTCGTTGAACTCTCATTAGCCCAACAGCCCCACCGCGTCCCCAGTCAAGCGAGCCGTACAACAGAACACTGGCAGTCACATCTTAAACTGCAAAGCAGATAAAGGGAGTCTGGTTGGAGGCACCTTCTATCTCACAGCAACTAGAGCAAGTGTTTACAATTAGAAAAAGGTCCCAAGATAGAAGTTCACTTTTATATAAACATGTTATTATAATGGTTCAAGGTCAGGTGTCTTTTGCTGTTACTATTACTTTAAAAGTCCCCTGTTAATGGCTTCATGTGACCCAAATTCCATGTACTTACCGCAATGAAAAAACATGCACTTAATTTCTAGAATGTTCATTTCCAACATCCAGGAAATGCCACAACCCTATCTATACCTGTTGGAAAGAACTCCATCCATATAGGTGCTCAGAGGTATGAAATAATTGTCATTTCAGGCCAGTGGGCTTCTCCTTGTCATAAGAAATTAGAAGGTTCTGTACAAAATACCTTGGACACAAGCTCTTTCGATCAAACGTAAGACTGGGGTATCAAGAAAAAGATAAGCATTTTCTATTTCCCATCAATTCAAATCCTTATCAATACAGTTTTTAAAATGGAAACTAAAAGTATTAAGACAAAGTAGAGTGACTTTAACTTTTCAAAGAGAGAAAGTCTGCATCATTATTTTGTGAATCAAAGCCAAGGCTGCTCCCCCCCCCCCCCCCCCGCCCCTCAAGATATTATAGTTGATGTCTGTTAAGAGAAGTATGAGCTACCTAGGACTACGGACAATCTCTAAAGCCACTGGTGACCAACAAGGCCCAGCTGCTATTCTTAGTACCAGCCAGTAAAGGAATCCCATCCATACATCTTACATTTATGTTTTTGTAGAAGTAAATAAGATGAAAATACATGCTATTTTCCTTTAACATAAGAAAGCTCACTTATTTCATTCTATTTCCTCCTATGATTCTAAGTATGAGAATTGATTCTGGAGTCTCACCACAGCTTTTTTTCCCCCCTGAGATTGAATGAAAAGTTGAAAATTGTTGAGAAGTTGAATGGCTCTTAAACACAGATAACTCACTAGGCAAACAGGAGAATAAAAGCCTTCAACGACATCAGAGTTGGATCCTACACAGCCTTTGGCAGACTGTAGATTTGGATGACAAAGAAAGCTATAAAAACAAGAAACAAAACCCCACCATCCTCAGCTAACATTTCCATTGTCTTTTGAGTAACACAAAAGACAGAGGAAATCAGGAAAATTGCTGACACAGAAAAGTAAATATAAATATATGCAGGTTGGCATCAAAGGAGGAAATATTTCAGCCCACAGTTCTGCTTCTTGAGCTAAGGCCAGGCTGCGGCCCTGCTGACAGCCCCCGGGGGAAACTCTCTCAGCTGCAGGAAATATCAGTTATGGTTCAGAAAGAGGCATTATTCCCTCTAAGTCAGTATTGATCCCCCATCACATTGTGGTTCTAATGGGCACAAGCTTCTTAGAAGTGCCAGCTCTCCGATGAAATATAAAATTGAGCTCCTGCCTTTTGCGGTCAGTGGTGCGCCGGTGGCAACTTTGACAGGGAGGCGAATCTGGAACTCCTGAGCCCTACATTGCGGGTGTTTACTCAGTCTTCCTGGAACTCTGCCTCACCCTACAGTCCTTTACCTTTTGCTCTTAAGTATTACTTTGGCCTCTGCTAAGACGCTGTTTGTTTCACCCCAGCAATGACTACTTTGGCGAGGGGAGGGAAAAGGACTCATAAATATAATTTTAAAGCACTATTGGGTCTGCATGATAGTAAAGTGTGTGACAAATCTATGTTTTTAATCTATGCAATAACAGAAGTCAGGGCCGGCCGCCAGGAGCCCAGGTCCCTGTGGTTTCCCTTATTGTTGATTTACTGATGCTATAAATGATTGTCTTCCCTCAGCTTCATTTTGCTGGTTATTTTATCTTTCACATTGAAAGTACATAAAAATGATAAAAAGAGCAAAAGGGCATTTTGTATATAGTTAAAATCTTTCAGGAGTGCTAAGAAACCCTTATTGAAACCATATGTAAAAGCAAGAAAACAAAACAATTACTTCCCCAATTCAAACAAAACAGACAAAACAGATGATAACTAAAAGGTATTGCATCTCTGAATAGAGGAAATATTTGACGATTAAACAAGAACTTGTTGCTTCTTTTGCAGAAAGTCCTCATATAGACTCTTCTATTCAGTCTTGCTTTGTGCCACTGCCCTTTCAGTAACAGTGCAAAGCCAGCACTGCCGTGTGGCCATTTCCTACGCTGAGCCTCCCAACTGTCCCAGGGCTGACAGGAGCGGCAGAGGGTGCAGACTCCTGGCAGAGGACACCCGGACACGCACAGCGCCTTCCTCTGGAGGGCAGTGACGTAAACCCTTCGCTACGTACCTTTCTGATCTGTGATAAACTACCCGAGGTGACTGCCCCTCGGTAGATTCACTTTCTTCTTTCTCACATTTCTACCCAATGAATAAACAGCAAATTCTAATCTGGCTTTCATTCATACCTCTGCATTGAAACGGCTCCCCACAATATCATTACCAGACACCTCAAAAATCCTAACCTCAAATAGAATTTTCTCGTGCCACATTCTTTCTTACATTTGCAGCATTTTATAGACTATAATACAAAATTTGGTTAGTGTTTTTCCGGGTTCCTGGGAGGTGGCCACTAAACCTTTGGAATTGAGTGACAGGAGGGTCTTTGCTGTTTGTGGTGGAGAGTTTACGGTAATAAATGAAGCCTGAGTCCAATCCGGTGGCCCATCAGTTCTGCCGAAGTAATGAAGCCTCAATACAAGCTCTGGGCACTGAGTATCAGGTGTGTTTTCCGGGCTGGCGATACAGCTTACACACACTGATGTCCTGGGAACAACAGAAGCTCATGTTCAGGACCTTCCAGACCCCACCCTATGTGGGGTCTCTCTGTGGCTGGTTCTGACTTGTGTCCTTTTGCTTTAATAAAGCTGTAAGGATAGCAGTTTCCTGAACTCTAGGAGTCATTGTAGTGAATTATCAAACCTGAGGGTATAGTAAGTACCCCCTCCCCAATTTGTAGCCAGCTGGGCAAAAGTGAGGTAGGGTGGGGCCCCCTGAACTGGACGCTGGGGTGTGAAGTGAGGGCAGGCTTTCAGAGAGCAATGGGTGAAAGTTGCCCTAACTCGGGGCAGTTGGGATTGTAAGTGATTACAGAATGTCATAACTTCGCATGTTATTATACAGTTATTAACATCAGTATTGTATTACCTTACATATAACCATTCTACACTTTGCAAACACTTTCCTCCTACAGCCACCCACTCATTTGATTGTTAGAACGCTCCTGCGAGAGAGACGGCAAGGTGTGCCGTGTTTTACATGAAGGTGAAGAAGCGGACACAACTGTCGGGCGGGCAGAGGCAGCTCCAGCCTTCAGATTCCTGATTAGAGTGCTCTCTCCCTCGCAGGCCATCACCCCCTTAACGCTTCCGCGGGCCGCTGATTGATGCTTAGCCATCTCCCATAATTGATTCTACCTTTCAACCCTTTACCAAGCAGGGCAAGGCCCATTTTTCTGTCCCTTCTACACTCTTTGGACCAAGATGTCCCAGCTGCAGTCGCCTCCTCTAGGAAGGAGATGCCCACACCTGCCTCCCAGGCCTAATGGTGGGGTGTGGGGGCTCCCACGCCATGCCCACCTTAACCCTTCAAGTGTTCATCTCAATGCCCTCCCATTACCTCAGACAGCACAGTTTCAAACCACAATGTCCAAAGCAGCGTGTTCTTCACACTAACCAAGCACAGCACCTGTTTTCCAGTCCTGCTGTCTGTTCCCAACAGCTGTCCGCGGCCACTCTACACTTGCAGCCTCCAGGTTGTGCCTTAGCAGCTACTAAGTATTTCTAAGGCATGCACTTGCCTGCCAGCTAATATGGGATAGATAGTAAACACCTTGGTAAGTTTGATCTGGTAGCTTAAGAGCAAGAGGGTAGGGAAGTAACACAGGAATATGGTTTGATATTATTAAATAAATAAAATTTTTTTTTTCTCTGAAAAACCTGTTACATGTTATTTAACATTTTTTCCCCAACAACCCTAAAAGCTACTAACAAGTCTGAGAAAACAGAGGTTTAGAGAAGCCCCTGGACTGTTGAGAGCCACACAGACTTTGCTGTTTGCCTGTGGAAAGCTGGGTGCGGACTGGTGCTGCCCTGGCTCTGGGGCACATGACGGAGCCCGAAAACAGACATGCGTGCAAAGTACAGCGCGCTTGACAGCCGGGAGGTTTCAGGAGGCCGGGTCCTCCTGCTAATGACGGGGAAGCTGTTGTTCTGATGGAAAATAACCAGCTAAAGAAATACTTTAGGGCCTAAGTATGTATAGCATGCTTTCAACTATTTTCCTTTATCTTTCATACTTCCTAACTCAATATTTGTTAGATATTTCCAATGTACAAGTGTTTTTTTCCTGAATAACATGCTACTTCAACTCCATTTCACTTTGACCCATAGAATCATAAAAATGTAGAATCATGTAAACTCAGGGATGGAAAGAGCCTTCGTTTTTTGGCAGATCCATCTATTCAATGTTTAAATTACACTTATTCAGCATCCTGTCAAATGTTGTCTAGCCTAAGCTTGAAGACCTCCAGTCCTATCCTCATAATCAAAATCCCCCTTTGCACAGCTCTAATCATTAAAAGTTTTACCTTAGGTTTTTCTAGAGTTTGTTTCCCGGAGATATGAGACACTGGCCCTTCTCATGTTTCCCATTCGGTCTGTATCAAGTGAGTCTAATTCCTCCTCCACTCGCCACCCCTTCAACTATTTAAAGACAGACATCACACCTCCCAAATCTCCCTGTCAAGCCAAAGAGCCACAGGTTCAACCATTCCTCCTTGGAGCAATGCTGAAGTCAATTTCTTAGTTGATTCAGCGAGTATTTAGCCACCATGCTAGGTACTAAGTCTTTGAAACATTTAAGAATGTGTCACTTTTATTCTAGATATGCAAAATCATATTCAGTTAGTAGTTCAAAACTCTGGGCAGAACCAAACCCACCTAGTTAGTGAGTGTATCCAGGACCATAAAACAATTATATGCTCATAGAATCCTTCTGAATTCAATCTCTATAACAATTTCTATGTATACTTAACACTAGAGTTGTTCGGTCTGTGCCTAATAAAAATCTGCTTAAAACAGCCTGTTTCTATTCATTAAGGAATTCAAACTTGGGATACCTGTGAGATGAAGACCAAGTTAAACTCAAATAATTTTATATGTGACTTACATGCACAGAAATGTTCCTTTTCCTTCTCCTGGCCCGTCACTAAATATATTCTTATGTTAGCCGTATCTAAAAAAGCAGTAATATGTTCAAGGAGAATGAAAAACTCATATCCATCTAAGCGTGATCTAACTTGCTGGTCATAACTCCATGTGGGCAAGGACCTTCCTGTTTTATTTATTCACCGTTAATGGCCCCAAGCGTAGTACATCCTCACATAACATCACTGATCGGTTCCTGGAAACTGCAGCGTTGAGTGAAGCAATGACAGTGAAATGACGGACAACTTCCGGAGCTCACCCCGCCAGTTCAAGGCACAAGGTGGGAACCCACCCTGGACAGACGCTGTTTATCGCAGGGCCACTCACACACCCACATGCACTCCCGCTGGGACAATGTGGACACAACCATTCGCTCTGCACGCACAGCTGTGCGATGTGGATGGAAACTGGAGTAAACCCATGCAGACATGGGGAGAACATGCCAAGTCCACATAGACAGTGGCCCTAGATGGAAACCGATTTTTCTCCCTTTGTTAGCATGATAACAAAACAAAGATGGTATTTAAAGACTTGCTGCACTTAGAATAGTACCTGCCTCTTAATGCATATTTAATCCATTATTTCTTGAGTGACTGAATCTAGGCATGGCATAATTTTACCACCTTGTTTCACTTAGTTTTATATTTCTAAGTTTTTTTACATGAAAAAAAAAAAAAACCCTTTGGGATAACATTACCTAAATAATAAACTGATTAATGTATATATATATATATATATTTTATCACTTTCTGGCCTCTTGAGGACGCAGCATTGAGTCTAGAACAGAGGTGTCCAATTAATGAGTCAAAAAAGTAAGCTATACTATATGCAACTTAAATTTTTCTAGAAATCACATTGAATATTGGGAAGGATCACGTGGAATTAATTTTAAAAATGCATTTTACTTGACCAAATGTCAACTATTATTACTTCAACATGTAAGCAAAATAACACATGGATAAAATACTTAGTGTTGTACTCTCGGGGGACACTAAGTCATCTTCATTACATATACAGTACCCCATAGTCTCCGTTCACACTAGCCACATTTCCAGAGCTCAGGAGCACCTACGGCTACCAGCTATAGCACTGACAGCACAGGCCTAGCTGGAGTCTACCAGCTAATTCCTGTACCACATTGGAGTTGGATATTTTTATAGAAAGTTACTGTGATGTGCAATTTCATCTCAAGTTCGATTTTGTACTATTAAAACCTAATTATTATTATCAAAAGTCAATCAGTAATTTTGTAATCAAAATTACAAAAGTTTTAACTTTAGTTAAAAGTTAAAGTTCAAATAACAATAATCCATATCCCAATGGATGTTACTATTGTCCATTTACCCATATTTACTAAAGGTACTTCTATAATTTATTTAAGTCACCAGAGGGATGTGTAGTTCTCTTGGCTAGAGCAGAAGTTACAGAATCAAGATCACCAACCCCGCTCTTGTATGGGTATGTATTTTGGAATCTGTTATTTGGTATTAGAAATGTACTTATTCTACAGTTTATTTCCCTGTGTAGTTTAGACTACTAAACTTGGCTTTATGGTCACAGACTGTGCACTAATTGTGGTTAATTTTTATGTAAATATATGCTTAATTATATAGGAAAATAATTGCCCTTAATGCACTCCTTATACTGAGGTAATCTCAAAATACAGACCTTATTAAAATTAGGTCAATAAATGAAAGATAACCTATTAACAAAATCAATTATTATAGAAGGAAAATGTTTTCTCCCCATTTTAACTTTTTTAGCTACATAAAAAACAATCAAGTGAAAGAATGCAATGTTCCAAAATTTAAAGAGGAAGAGACAGTTGTATATTACTAGGCAATTTGGATTTATGTAGCTTTTGTGAATGGTGAAATAGACACTGGCTAAAGGTAAAAACACAGGGCAGGTGAATGCTGATTAAGACACACCTAACTGCCGCTACCATCTATGCGTTGACACTTTTTTTTTTTTTTAAAGATTTTATTTAACATTTTCAGAGAGAGAGGAAGGGAAAGAATCAGGGAGGGAGAGAAACATCAATGTATGGTTGCCTTTCACCTGCCTCCAGCTGCGGACCTGGCTGGAGACCTGGCTTGCAACCTGATTATGTGCCCTGGCTGGGAATCGAACCAGCAACCTTTGGGTTTGCAGGCTGGCAGCTTATCCACTGAGCCACCAGCCAGGGCTGAGTTGACATATTTATTCAGCCACTGAAGCAAAGGAAGACGAGGCTCCCACTCAGAAATCCTTGTACTTTCTATTTCATAGTTAGTTTGGTACAGATTTTAGTACGTCAGTAAAAATTAGAAGGATCTAACATTAAAAGTGACTCTTCTTCTTTCCAAAATGAGATCGGCCTTTATTTCATGCCATTCTCCTATTCAAATTGGAACTGAAGTGCAGAGAGTTGCCACAGTTAGAAGCTGATAGACTTGCCTTTTTTTGATTGTTCTATTCATAGCCCAGCAGCATGGATTGATGCTACCAAGTTTCATTATAAAATCTGAAACTACTTCTAAGATTTTGGTTTTGTGTATTTCTAGAAAAGGAGTTTGAAAAAATAAAAAGATCTGGCCTGAGTCACAGACACTACCTTAAAGAGGGCAGCTGAGACAAGCACACCACTGCCTCCTACCGTCAGTCTGAGGAAAGTGAGTTGACTCAGAGACCCACCCGCTCAATCTTTGTACTCTAGTATCCATGTACATCCATCTCCACGTCCAGGGCCTTCTTCCTCCCACGTACAATTCTGCACACTCTGTCTTGGGATCGTTATCTAGGAAGGGCTGTTGATGTTTTCTCAATCTTTCTGAACTCTTTCCCTGCTTAGATTATTAGATCTTTGACAAAAACCCAGAAAACACAATGAGTATGGCTCTCACCCATTTAAAAGAGGAGGATTTACATTTTAAAAATGTTATTTGTTTATTCTCCCTGGCTGGTGGCACAGTGGATAAGGCACCAGCCTGTGAACCCAAAGGTCGATGGTTCGATTCCCAGCCAGGGCACATAACCAGGTCTCCAGCCAGGTCTGTAGCTGGAGGCAGGTGAAAGACAACCATACATTGATGTCTCTCTCCCTCTCTCCCTTTCTCTCTCTCTACAAATAATAAATAAAATATTAAAAAAATAAAATAAATTGAAAATATTTGTTCTTTTACAATCTTTCCACATTATCTTGTTCTTAAGATTTTCATTTTTCTCTTCTCCCTTTCCCTACAAAGACTTGCCACATACATATCTAAAAGAAAAAGAAAAACAAATCTATATGATTTTTAAATCTTTTAGCAGCTTTCTCCTGAATAAAAACATTAACAAGTATGAGTAAAAATATGTAGTAGAAAATATAACAATTCATTAAATCAGAAAATGTTTGAAAGCTTTAATTATGTATCTAAAATACGGACCGAACATAGAAGTATTTAGACTAAGTACAGGGATGGGCGAAAGCAGGTTTACATTTGTTCATATGGGACAAATGCAAATAAATAAGCAATAATAAAGGAGTAAGCCCACATTCTGCAACTGTAAACCCACTTTTGCCTGCCCCAGTATAAACTACTCATTTCTAGAATTAGTCTATCGGATTCAAGGGTTTGGGTGCTTGTTGTAGGGTCCTTTGTGCTCAAACTGCAATTTGACTTCTGATGGTTTCAGCAGAGTTAAAGAAACATAGATCCACATTTTAAGGGTGAGATTTTTGGTCGGAAAAGTCAGTTGGGCAAACAGGACTCTTCTTAGAAGCTGCTCTGTTTTAATGGGGAAATAGTAAAAAAAAAAAAAAAAAAAAGGTCATTGTTACTGCAGTTACTTTATCGCAAATGAAACACTACGTGTGGTTACAGGCTGCACTGAGATTTCTGAAAAATTGGTTTCTGCAAACAACTCATTTTTAATGCAGGGCAGGCTGGCCCTGTCCTCCCTGAGACCCTGTCGAGGCTCAGTCAGATGGGAACACACAGTTCCTCTTTCCATTTGCTGCAGCCGATTCCTGCCTCAGGCTTCTCTATTGTAGCCAGCAGGGACTGTTTTCTCAAAGACCTACTTCTACTCATCTTCCCAGGGCTTTGGAGTACCTCCTGTCTCTATGGTAACATGAAACACAAAGCATTAGAAATGGACCAGCAGCAGGCAGAACAGAAAGGGATTAGGGAGCAGCACTCTTGGTTATCGAGAGAAGGTGCTGACCGAGGAAAAGGGACAGAGGGCAAGATGTTGTGAAGGTCAGTTGTCCATTTCTTGTATATTTTCTTAAGATTCCTAGTAATTGTTAGCTCAGAAGAAGTCTTTAAGTATATGGAACTTTATAATCCACGCGGCATTTGCAATTCTAAAAAAATTCTGGGGATCCACATTAACTCTAAATGTCTACCAATTTATGGCTCATTAAATTATTGAGATGAACATTCTCAGCTAATTGAGATACAAAGTATAAAAAAGAAAACAATCAAGTCAAATATTTCCAGGGTGGTTCATGTTAAGGACAAAGGAAACTATGTTACTATCACATGACAGAATGTTCTCTTTTATTACTTTAAGACAATGTAAATATTCTTAGTCTTTTGAAATCTAAGGCATCGTATAAAATGTAGTGTCTAAGTCTATTCAGTTCCGTAGCTCCGTGTAATCAGAGTTTATTCTCCAAACTCTGGGTCAATTCCAATCTTTTTCCTGGTGACAAACAGCATCCTTATCTTATGATGAAGTGCATGAGGGGCAGAAATGCTGTCCAAATGGAATCTGAAAATGTTTGTCTAAACCCCAAACATCTATACACATGAAAGACATGTTTAATACAGACACTTAACACATTGCTATTCTGTTGCTATTTTAAAAATATTTCCTATGAGCTGAATAAATAATACTTTTCAGGCACCTAAACTCACAGATCAACAATGTTGGCTCTGAATTCTGTTCTTTGAGGCAATGAACAGACTGGCAGAAATTTAGGAGAGCTAATCATATACCAACCTATAGAACTCTATTATTAAGATCTAAGATTTCTTTCCATACTCTTAGTGTTTTTCCTTTCCTTTCTCAACTCACCAACTGAGATGCAGCTATAACCTCTAGCCACTAGAGGTCAGACAGTCACACCTGTCACCGGTCACTAAAGGGGGCATGACAGTGTCTTGAGTAACTTCTAGTGACTGGAAAATATAGAATGTAAACATTCTTTTATGACTATCACTGTACAATAATGTTTTCTAATTTATTATTCTATTTCTACAGGTCTTAGGTTTTGCATTGCTCCTACCTTCTATACTTGCTCTCATTTTATTGGAAAGGAAAAGAAATCATGGCAATGAATGGACTCTAGAAAGCCCCACAATTAATGAAATCTCATGACATGAAAAGGCCTCTCTGGAATAGAAGAGGTAAGTAATGAGTCCTGCAGTTTACCAAGTGCATTTGGAAACCCTAACATTCACGAGCCTTCCAACATGAACCCTTTTATTTCTCTAATGTAATTACCTTTTGTTTATTTTCTCCTGGATTACACAGACCTTATTATCTTACATGTTTATAGCCCAATTAACACAGTAAAAAATAGTTATAATGGGGTAGCGACTTCTTATCTGTCCAGTGAGGTTTACTACGTGACAAACCAAGATAATTTGTTAAATACAAACACGCTTTTCAACTGTAACATAAACTGCCAAGATGGAACTCAGATTTAATTTTAACAAAAATATTACACTCACTTTTCCACCATCTTATTATTACAATAAATAAGATTAACAATTAATAAAATACAGTGGATAAGGTGCTGGCCTATGAACCCAAGGGTTGCTGGTTCCATTCCCCAGCCAGGGCACATAACCAGGTTGCAAGCCAGGTCTCCAGCTGGGTCTGTGGCTGGAGGCAGGTGAAAGGCAACCATACATTGATGTTTCTCTCCCTCTCTGCCTCTCTCCCTTCCCCTCTGTCTAAAATTAATAAATAAAGTCTTTTAAAAAAAAGAAACAAAAGTGAAAAAAATAAAATAATTGTAAGGTTTTTCCCATTTCAAGTTTTGTTTTGCAAATAAACTAATAATGAAAACAAATGTGTTTAAGCACTTACTAAATGCCTTTTACATGAATTGTCATACAGACTAGTGGAGTATGATTTTTATTCTACTTCACTGAGGGGCAGGGAGGCTTTCAGGAGTTAATGAACTTGCCCCAGGTCAGGAGGCAGGTTACGGTGAAGCTCAAATTCAAGCCCAGGTCCTCTCATTCAGTTCTGGGCTCCAAAAAATAAACAAACAAACAAAAAAAAACAAAACCCAAAAACACAAACAACAAAAAACCCACTATAACTGCTGATAAAGAAGCAGATAGAATTCGATAGTAACACAAGGAACCACATGGAACTATGAGACTTCATTTTTACTGATACTGTTTCTGACAAATACCTTAAAAATTGATTGAGCTCTCTAGTTACACAGAACCAGAAATATATCTCCCAGAGTTTTTGCTTATATTGTATAAAGTACTGCTTGTGCTTAAAATGGAATATAAGTAGTTATTCATAGGAGCAAAATCTCTGACCTGGATTTAATAGTACATTACAAAATACACAAAGTGAGTTTATGATGGCTTCACCTGCCTGCAGAGGGGAAAGGCCCCAGGACCTTGGTGGGGAGGGGGGGGGATGCCTGAAACCACAGATAACACTGAGCCCTGTATATACCATTTTTTCCCAATACACACATACCTATGATCACGAGTAAGGCATACCTTAAATACAGTAAGAGATTAACAGCAACAATAATAAAATAAGACAATGAAAACAAGATACTGTAATACAAGTTATGTGAACAACTCTGGGCCATTACTAAGTAACATAAGGGTGACCTGAACCCACGCACTGCGATGCCAGTCAGTTGGTCTGATAACGGAGTGGCTACCGAGGGAATAACGTCCACATACAGCTGGACATGTGGGACAAGGGAATGACCCACCGCCAGGGCGGGTGGTGCAGGATTTCATCACACCACTCAGAGGAGCATGCAATTTTAGAACCAAAAATTATTTCTGGAATTTTCCATGTAATATTTTTTGACTGCAGTCGGTTGCAGGTACCTGAGGCTATGGATACCTGCAACCATGAAAACAAACCTGCAGACAAGGGTGACTACTGTACTTTGACATTACACATCAAAACTCTACATTTTAATGAAAATGATCAAATTCGTCCCAATTAGAGTCCAGAGTTTTTTTTTTTAAGTAAAATGAGCTAACCACAAATGCCTCCGTCAAGTTTAATTTTTAAAAATTTTGAATGCATTTCTCTCACTAGTAATCCATGCTTGAGGAAATTACTATTCTTTTAAGAAATGGAGCCATTCCTGAAACTAAGACTTTATCTTTTTAAGTTTTACTTCTGCAGTGAACTCTGTGTAATACTACCCCCTTTCTATTCCTCTTCCACAATCATTGTCTGTCAGAATCGCACGGATGCCTCCAATCTCACCCAATGCTACTGATGTTTCCTAAGTCTGTGATGTCACCTGCCATTGAATTGTCATGGTAATTCTCTCCTATGCTGTGCATTTTGCTCCATTTAGTGTCATGGTTTTATTTGTGTGTGTGTGTGTCCCTGCTATATGCTAGAGTAGAGTGACAAGACCATGAACTCCTGGGAGGGACTGTGTTCTTCCCATCCATTGTGGAATGAAAAGCAGTACTTTACATGCAGATGTGTCATATATCATTGTAAGAGTCTATAATCAAGATGGCAGAGACTATGATTAACAATTTCTGGGCATACTGTAGATAGAAGATGGAAAACATGCTTTCATTCACTTAGTATGAAATGCGAGGTATGAGCCCTGGCTGGGGTGGCTCAATGGATGGAGAATTAGCCTATGGACCCAAAAGGTTGTTGGCTCGATTCCTGGTCAGGACACATGCCTGGGTTGTGGGCCAAGTCCTCTGCTTTGGATGTATAAGAGGCAACCAGTCAATGTCTCTCTCCCTCTTTCACCCCCCCCCCCCCCCAATAAGTAAAATCTTAAAAAAGAAATGCTGGATATGTACAGTGGCCATGCTGTAGTGAGTGTCAAGGATGTAGCAGAGAATGAGTAGGCATGGTCCCTGCCTTCAGGAAGCTTACAGTCTACATCACTACAACATCCGCAGAGGTGTTTGCTTATCCTCCCCGATAACAAGGCCTCTCAAAAGGTTTTGACTAGTCAAATATGCTTCTCATTTTTTAATGCATTATTGGATTTGATAGTTTATGCCTTTTAGCTAAATTGGGATCCATGCCTCTTAAACAAACAAAAAAAGGGTTAAGTCCTGTGGGTGTGTTTGTTAGATTAAAAAATGTGTAAAGTGAGACGTGTCATCTGTAGCAGGTGATGATAACTGAAGGAAACATGGGCAATGCTGCAGGTAAAGGGCCTTGTCAGGGTATCTTCTCTTAGAACTGATGAACAAGGTATCGGGGCAGACCGAAAGGTGGGAGACGGAGAGAAAAGAGAAGGCTGTGTAGGCCGTGCCGCAATGTAGGCATTAAGTTAGCAAACCAGGCACAGGTCATAAAGAATGAATGAGGCAGGATTTGAAGAACAGCACCAAGGCGGAATGGATTTGTAATCAGGAGGCCTGACTTTGAGATGCTTTTGCTCCAGGTGTAGTTGAGAATGGTGGCTGCCTCCACTCTTCTTTCATTGCCGTTCCTGTCCGATTGTTCTTGTCAATGCTATAGTACAAAGAGCAGAATGGGCTGAAGTTGTCATGCTGTCTGGGCCTCTGAAGAGATGGGAGTGCCAGTTTCCACAGGCAGTCTCAACCAGGCCCACGTGCTCTGGCACAAGAAGTCACTTCCAGGGAACCCTCCTTCACCCCCACCCTTATGCTTCCTACCATTCCTCCTCACATAGCACCTGTTCTTTGCCTTCAGCGCATTTCTGGTAAGCACAACGTGTTGGGGTAATTGTATATTTAATATCTGTGTCCTCCTCTAGTAGCTTCCACTGAAGAAATCTTTCGCTGGGTCTGAGCCAAGCAGTGACGATGGCAATGCCTGTATTTAGTGCGCCTCTCTGAGCCAAACACGATGAGGCGCCTTTAAAACATTTCCCCAGCTAATGCTCACGTACTCTATGAAGCTGGGGTGAATACCCCATGATGCAGGAACGACAACAAGGCCAGCTACTGTCTGTCAGATCATGGTGATGCTCTTGGTTTTGCTGCTGGTACTCTGGGGAGGACTGTGGCCATCTTCTCAGGCAAATGAAAGGCTCCTCTGTGGGACGCAAGTTCAGCTTTACTCCCCTTCCCTGCTGTCTCCACAGACCTGGTTTTAACTGAGCTACTGCCACAGAAGGACCTTTTTATCAAGCTGTCTGCTCATTGATTTGTTTGTTCTTTGGCTTTACATGAAAGAGAATCAAAAGCAATTTTCCTTGACTCGTCTGGTTAGTTGCAAACTCTACGGTTGTGACTGCTTACATCAGAGGGTGCTCCGTCATGGGGTTGGTTTAAATCTAAAGGGGAAAAAGTGTAAGGGTTTCTGCTTAGCTCTGTCATTCACTTTTTATATTCTGGAATGGTTCTTTAATCTCTGCGGGCTTCAGCACCTTTCTTAGCTTACTGGGGATGATTAAATAAGCCTAACCTACAAAGAATTTTTTTATGACAAAAACAATATATACGAAAGCTCTATGATGAGTACAGATTGCCGTACAAAGTAGGGCATGCGTAAGGTGTCCTCTCATCACAAATCTTGAAAGCAGCTGTGTTTGGCCTTCTTTTCTAATTGTTACAGCAGACAGAGATCAGTAATAGACACTCCTAAAATCATCTAACTGAGTGAAGGCATAGATGATGCTTTTGGAATAACTGATCAAGATACCTCTTTTAATGTAAGAAAAAAAGAGAATTATTACTTTCAGTGTAATCGATCACATCAGCTACGTTATGCTTACATGTAGTATTATTAAATCCACAGATACAGTGATAAACCCAATGATGTGTATTTATTTGCTAATTTGCTGAGTGTAGGGTGGGTAGATATCCGAATTCTGAACGTATCTGATGAGGATGGCAGCTGTAATATTTATGATTTTCAGGTCATTGATTTAAAATAAACCAACAGCTTTCTCTTAAAGCATGATAACAGCAACACATTTAAAATCAAATTAAAGGATTTTAGGGCATCTAGAACTATCAAGAAAAAATTGTGAAAAGCTGTTTTTGTTGGGGGGGGGGTGGTCTGGGGTGGAAGGAGATTCTTTTCCTGAGAACCAGAGAAACATGTCACATTTCCCCTAAGTGCTGGTGCTTTTCTAAGTGACTTCCTTCCACTCTCGCCTCCTAGAGACATCTGTGACTTCCTTTGAGTAGGAACTAACACATTATGTTCATGCACACACTGGCAACTAGGAAACAGACTAGGAAGGACCATGGAAATCTCCAGTTTAATGAAATACGAAAGCTCTCTTGTTCTGTATCCATGCCTTTCCCCAGTGGCTTCCCAGTTCTCTGTGCCTGTCCTACGCAGGTCTCAGAGAAGCAGGTGTGCAGAATCTTAAGACTTAACCCTCCTGTGAGGTGGTCATTGTTTTGAGGTGGTCATTGTTTATCTTCATTTACCAACAAAGAACTGAGCTCACTAATGTGGATTGCTCTAGTGACAGAGTTAAGAAAAGGCAGGTACAGAAGGAAAACTTGGATGTCCCCGTGTTTCATGTGGCACACTGCCACTGTATTCTGGGCTATGAATCCGCTGTTTTGCTGAAGAGAGCACTCTCTATTATAGACGAGATTGGTTAACATGAAAAGATAATGAACAGAGATGGAGAAGTGGTGTTGCTGGTGGTTGCAGAGAAAATAAATGTATTAGAGCTGCAGAAGAACTAAGCAGCTAAGAGCTTGAAGAGTTAACAATAACAGTTTGAATAACAACAACAACAAAAAAGTTTTGTTCATGAGAAAAAAAAAACAGATTCCTTTTGTGTAGAATCTATTTGGGGACTTGATTTATAATGATATTTGTGTTTCTCTTTTATTTGGTTTTATTCTGAGAGAAACGAAAACCTGTTGAATATATTAAAATTTCAGAGGTTAAGAGTTGCAAATTCCCAAACTAAATGTGCCACCACCTGTGGCTTTGTCCCCGGCATTTAGGCTCAGATTCACAAAATGAGTACTTTTCTGAGATCCTTTTCTATTATTACATTTTTGATTCTATGAAGACTATGAAAACACTAAGAATAATGTGATAAATATTTGCTATCAGAATCTCCCAGCGGAGAAAAAAGTAGATAAGCTGCCAAGAATGGAAGCTAGCCGTTCATCCTTTCTTTGGAAACAATGGTCCTTATTTCAGATGATACGATTACAGTTCTAAGCTCTAGCCCTGCCCCTTACCAATGACCTGATTTAGCGTCTTAGAAATGTCACCTAGACTTTTTAATCTCATAATGCAAAAATAACATCACAAAGGCTAGCTATTCACATCAATGTTTCACTTGAAAAGAAAGAAAAAATTCAACCCACAGGTGGTTACCAGGTGGGAGTGCCCATGGGTTCCAAAAGGATAAGGAGGAAGATGATAAAGCACTCCTGGCTCTTCCAAGAAGGTACTACTGTTTAGCAAATTCAAGGATCTTTCCCCACTGAGATGATGTAAAAAACGCTTTCACTAACAAAACAGGGCATTCGTTTTTAACATCAGTATCTCCTCTCTAGGAAACTGGGACTTCAAGTGAACTGATGTTAAGAAAACTAATTGTACTGTAAGCTAAATGCTCCGAGCAAGAGCAAAGTTCCTATGGCATACTTCTGGCCACACACACACACACCAATCACCAAACTTCGAAATAAAGTCTCTAAACACTTCTAATATTAAACAATAAAATAAATGTGAGCTATATGTAAACTTAAAAAAAAAGATGAATGAAAACATGACCATGAATGTTCCATCCTAGTTACTCCATTCAGTTCAGAGCCAGGACCCGCCCTGGACAGGGCGCCCCTCCCTCTCAGGTTCACCCACACTGGGCCATGCAGACATGCCCACTCTCCTTTTGCGCACGTCTTTGGGATGTGGGAGGACATCGGGGAACCCACAGAAAACCCACATAGATGAGAGAATGTGCGAGCTCCCCAGAGAGTGGCATCAACAGAAAAGCAACGATTTTTTCTCATCAGTATTGTAACAAAATAACGTTGTACTTCCGCTTTGTACACATTGACCGGTTGTGTCAAAAACAGTGCCTGATTTACTCTGGGCTAGAGCTACAGAAAGTTTTGCAGAAAGAAAGAAGCCTTTTGCCTGGTTTGTGCCAGAGGGTTATCACAGTTTACACACCCAGGGTAAGCACATTCCAAAGGGATCCTGTCCCCTCAGGCTAAAGCATGCGCACCACAGCATTGCAGAAACAGCCATGCAAGGAGCACAGAGCAGTGGCACTACAATGAGAAACACCACAAAGACCCGGGCCCTCCTGCTCTTTGACAGCTATACACAGAAAACAAGCAACATCAGAGCCATGGAGGAGCCGGGGTCTTCATGGAAAAGCAACCCCGCCTCTCCCTGTCTGTTCTCACTTGAGCTTCCCCATGCAGCCAGGGTCTAGCCGGAGAGGCAATATGAAAAACAAAAGGTTAGAGAACGTCATGGGACATTAATTATGCAAAAGAGGGAAAACGGAATTTAATCAGAAGCGGCAGGCTGGGCGCAGGAAGGACTTTCTCTCCCTGACAGAAGCAGGGAGGGCAACCCTGAGGGTAGGGCTGCAGCATCTGCTGATGGCATCAGGGCTGTGGACGTCTGCGCTCAACCCCTGAGCCGGCCTGACGGCTCCCGGCGCCCCAGTCGCGTTGAACTGCAATTCGCAGGGAAACGCATCCAAGTCTGAAACTCAACCAACATGTTGAAACCAGGGAGAAATAACTTAGTTTTGACTTTAATAAAACAGAATAGGGAATTATATTTCACAAAACTTTGGCTCTAATGTAAGAATTTGTCCTCAACAAATACATTTTAAAAAATAACACAGGAGTTTTCAGATCTATTAATGCCCCTTGTGATCAAGTTTTAAATTTTATAAAGAAAATATGTCATAAGTCAAGTCAAAATATGGGAAATAAAGAGTTTTAAGTCATTGACAAAAAGTCAGGACAAAATCTGACATCTTTCAGTGCTTTGACATATGACTAAACGATTCTAAGTAATTAGAATAATTTTTAAACAATTGACTTAGTTGCTAAGCAAATATAAAAAGCTCAGAGAAATAAACAACTACAAAGTAGTGTAATCAGGATGACTGTCCTATGAAGTGCCTATAATGGACAAGGCAGGACAACAAAATGGATTGGTACCCATCGTGGAATTGCTGAAATGGTAATTAAGTGAATAATGAAATTCTATAGATATTCATAACTTAAACTTTCATACGTAGGTGTTTCTGTGGGATTTCTTGTGGTCAAAAACAAGCTGTGTTTAAACTGAAATCTTTGAATAACACAAGAGCTCAGCAAACAAAAGATTGTGTTAAATTCTTCTGAGATTAAAATTCACAAAAGTAAATGTCTCCTATTTTATCTAAAATCAACACCAAAGATTTTTCCCCCCAGTTGCTTTGGGAGCTCAACTAAATGTTATTCATAACATCAAAAGATTAAAGAAAGAAGGAAACAAAAACTTTAAAATGTAGATTTTTGAAGGAAGCCATTGGAACTGGTCACAAGGGATGGTTCTATTGTTGCCTTATTCTCAGCCAGAGACACTGTTTGAAAACATTTGCTACAGTTAATCACTAGCATAACAGTCACCTGCAATTTAAAAATTCTGAACTTTTCAATTCAATTTCTTTTCCCAAACACATTAAAAATCTAAGACTACTCTTTAGAGGCATGACCTATTGATGGTAAAAATGCAACTAGGTAATCAAAAACACACACACACAAACTGAAAGGTAAAAAAAATTGATCAGTTGCAAACTTCAACTTGAGTCAATATGTAATTGAATAATAAATCAACAAATGTTTATTGAGCAACTATATGTATACACTGCAGAGCTACTTACCAATAAGAAGCTTAAGGTACCGCCACTGGCCTGAAAGGGACCAAGGACAAAAGAAGAGCTCATACTGGCTCCTTTTTACTGTTACTGAGGTGCCAATGGAGTTGTGCACCCTAGAAATGCAACAGGAGTGCAGAGGGATGAGGTCTAACTAAAATAGCTGAAGTGAAGGCAGCTTCACAGAGGTTGGGCTTTGCAGTAACAACAGGACTTAAGGATAATTTAGAAACATTTAGAAACATACAGGGAACCGACCAGACTAAGGAAAAAAATCTAAAAATGCTACTAAGGCCTCACCCTGTAGATGCAGATTTTATGATTCAGGACAAGTGACACTCATGCTGATGAATGTATAAAGAAAATAGATTAACATGGATCATCTAACATTTGAAGTATCAAATTGTGGTGAAATTTCATACCGAAAATGTTTTTGTAATGGAGTCTGACCCAGTGACATTGGTCTCTACAGAAGCAATTTGGTTTGGAGGACAGCAGAACCTTGCGGGCCAAAGTCTGTCCCCTCTCCCACAAAGGACATGGAGGAATGAGCTAGGAAACCGATAAGTTGGGTGGTGTGGTAAAAACAGATGAAGGACTAAAATGAGCTGCACTAAAATAAAAAACGGAGTTGTCATTGGCAACCATGGCTCTTTAATAGAGAATCAAATTTGATGAGAAAGTTAGCTGGCACACATTTCTGCTGCACCATAATCAACTAGAAATTCTTAGGCTTACCATGAGGGAAGCTTCTCTCTTTATTGCTTTTCTGGGAGTTGGATAAAGATACTATGTTACAGAAGTCCACGTAGACTTTCATGTTGGGAACCCGTTGGTTTTAAGGTGGGCGTATTCAGCAGACTAAGGAGAAAAATCTTAACAAGCAGGAAAGATATAAAGTGTACCAGGTGTGCTTGAAGGAAATTAATCATAGAAAAGAAAACTGAATAAATTTAGATCATATTTATTACCCCTCCAGGACATCTTTGATCTGACCAAAGTTACCTAATAATGTGGAGTACAGGCATTCAGATGAAAAGAACTGGAGGGTCATCTGACCTACATGTCACTGCCGGAGAAGAGACCCGGGTCCAGAAGGATAAACTCGCAGACCCGAGGGCGGCTCCTGGTGGCGGAGGGGCACCGTGGTGCTGTCCAGCTCCCGGGCTTCGCGGTCAAGCCATCCAAGGTGTAAACCCCAACTCTGCGGCTGCTTTATCTCCCACTCTATTAAATGTTCATAATTCAGTTTAATTTCATTTTCTGAGGCTACTTTATGACACACATTGCATTTGCACAGTGCTCTGTCTCTTAACGTGTACTTGTAAACATTACCTTGCCTTTTCTTCAGGGGCAGGTAGGAAATACCATGCCAGAGGTGGGGGGTGGGCAGATGTAGAAACTTGGGCATAAACGCTGTCTGTGGCTTGGCCTGCATTCACTGGTCCTGCTCTGGTTGCTAGGTCATGTTTCTCCTGCCCCTTGCTACAGCTGGCCCTGGCCTGCAGCATCTACACAGAAAGGAGTTGTATTTACTTAACGTAATGAAAACACTGCACATTTGTAACAGTGTTGCTTTCTGCTATTTTTCATTACAACCGCATAGTGTTTAAGCTACATTATGGGTTAAACGCACTCTTGAGGGCTAGCCTGGTAACTTAACCACCCTTTCTAACATTTATAACATTGTGTCTGTGGGAAATTGCTTTGGGTTCCAAAACAACTGATTTAAAAATTAACTGTGGGAATACAACTGGTTTCAAAGTAGAAGACTGTCTGTCAGACATTTCATGTAATTGGTTAGTTAATTCATGCAACCACGATGGTTGCCTACTGTGTACCCACCAGCCATTGCGCTCGGGCTGGGACGCAGAGACAAGAAGGCCTTTCACCCTGAGGCGCTCATATCTAGCAGGGAGAAGCATCTAATTAAAACAAATACATTATAACTAAGTGATAAAACCGAGCTATGGGGGAAAAATGCTGCAGGAGCAAAAGAGGACAGAGGCTCTGGCCTCCGAAGGTAGAGTGGAAGCAGCACATGTGCTGAGCCTTGGTGAGCGCGTGGTAGGGAGGGTGGGAGGGGCCTCAGGCAGGACCGGGGCAGCCCCCGAACCCTATGATGTGAAAGGGTCTCGGGTGTCTTAGGAAGTGAGAGCAGAAATACTGGGGGAAGGACTTGGGCTCTAAATTGTCAGATGTTTTAAAATCATAAACGGTTGATGTCATTGCTGGAGAAAGAACTAATGAGGAAAGAATAAAAATTAATGTATAAGCAAAATTGGTCCATATTGGAGCAATGTAAGCTATCTTCTTGGGTTTTCCAAAGGAAGAAGGGTAACTGTCAGGCTAGAGGAATTTCTCTGTCTATGCATGGCTGGACCTTCCTCTGGGTCAGCCAGGGAGATAGCCTTGGGGTTCACCTTATCCCCAGAGACTCTGCAACACTGTGGCTCTGGAGGTCACTAACTTAGCAATTGATGTCACCTCCATATGTAACCTTTGGGCATATAGCCTCTTTGTTCTGATGTGTATGGAGCTTCCTTTGTTCCAAGGTGCCCTTGCTGTGACCTCAGCACACACACAACTGTTGTGGGCGAGCAGAGAAACCGGGTGTGGCAACACCGACACTCTCCAGCGCCAGCGCCTGCATGGAAGCAGGACAGTGGGTGTAGAGACGCCTGAACTCTCTGCAGTTGTTCATTGAAGCGCAGCAGTGAAAAGGGTGGGAATAACTGAGCATGAGCACATCAACACCCTTAGATGCCGGCTGTGTGGTTGCTGTGTGGTTGTTAGCCTGTTGCTGCAACGAAGCATGCAAATCCTCCAAAAGGATGGGTGCAAATTTTTCTTCGCCTCCCAGTGGGGGTCCTCCCCACTATCATCACTTGCTGATCTTGCACCCAGCACCACGGGACCTCCCATCTAGCACCAGGAACAGGACAGTGAGGTGCTGGGACCTGACAACGACTAGATCAAGATAGTTATACAGACCTCTGCCCTGCACGAAAGATGGGAATTGTTCCTTACTCATTTCATTAGTATTGCTTTTATCTCCATGTGTCACATGGTCAATGTACACCACCATTTTTTTTGTTGCTGCTGCTTGCTGAACAGTATAAAATTTAAGCTTATTAGAGAAGTCTGCCTCATGATAATTTCTGTCTAAGCAATCATGGTGAAAGATCAGCACAACATAAAAACTAGCATATTTCAACTGTTTTCGTATGCTTGCTTCTGTTACATTACCATGCTTTATTGTAACATTATAAGCTTTGCAACTATTAGAAACTGCGTCATGGTTAAACATATGCTTCAGGATAATTCTTAAAGTTCATCTGACATTTTGACCTGTATATAGATCAATTTTAGTTAACGCATGTAGAACTAGTACCATAAGCAAAAGAAGGAAGCAAACCCAGAAGAAGGGAAAAAAGAATGTCTCAGTGTAAGTAGATTTTAAATTTAGGGGGAACTATTTTATATTCAAGTACATAATCTATTTGCTGACTGAGGGTGTTAAGGACTAAGTAAACTATTTCTTTCATGTGTAACAAACAAAAAGATACAGTCCATTGATCCTTTGTAAACGTTAGTTAAAAATATTCTTGACCCTTTAGTGTAAAGCTTATGCAATGTACACATTGGGCCTAAAGTACTTCATTTAGCCTAAGACAAGTTTAAAAGGATTTTAAAAAGCCAAATATGGAATTTAGACTGTAGAAAACCACAACTGTAGTTGATGGCATTCTCTGTTCTATGCTTTTGATAACTAAAAACAGAATGAAACTTTTTTTCAAATCTTGATATAGATTCCTCATAGCTTTGATAAATTGTTAGTTGCTTCGTTTTCTTTTTTTTTTTCTTTTTAAGAAAAGAATATTGGCTTTCCTACTTGAAGCCTTAGCTATTTTTCTGAATCCTGAGAATTTATCCATGAAATCTGGTGAGAAAAAGGAGGACTGAGGTTCAGGACTAGAGCTAACAGGAGAGTGTGGATGAGAAGTAACTAATTGTGAATTTGGAGCTGAAGAGGTTGCTTAGGTGAATCCTTTCCACTTGTAACTCTCCTTTGGCCCTCTTCACTCCC
>PVIW01002258.1:0-104714 GCA_004026585.1 Noctilio leporinus | reverse complement strand
ACATGCCATGGAGGAGTTGTCAGGGTCTAGTCTTTCCAGATCTCCTGCCCATGCAACACACGCACACACACACACACACACACACCACTACCCATCTACTCCCAGACACCTGTGGACATCAGGCCGTGCACCTCCCGCTACACCATATAGCCTCTCCTTGATCTTGTGGTTTTCAAGTCCTCTGTTTACTTCCTGGGAATTATTTTATTCCAATCTACCTGTCAAAAGTGTGAAACACTGATTATAATGAAACTGTCTTTCCTCTAACTCCAACTCTTTCTTTAATCATAGAGCGTAGACACTATTGGGAGAGGCAGGCATTAAACAAATAAACAAATATGTAATTTTAACTTGTAAATGCAATGGAGGCAAAGTAAAGGATGCAATTATGAAGTGTAACCACGGACACAATTTAAGTTTTAGAGGAAAGACAGCTTTAGAAAAGCTTCTGAGAGAAAATAACATTTGAGACCAGGAAAACAGAGTGAGAGAGATAGGCCTGGCGGGGGAACAGCATTGCAGGCAGGAGCAGCGTGCAGCCCTAGGATGGAAGGAAGGGTCTGTGGTTCGAGGGCCATGGCCACAGGTAGGAGTGACCCCACTGAGAGTGGAGGGCTGTGAAATTTTACTCCAAGAACCAAGGAAAGCCACTAAAAGATGGTAAGCAGGTGCCTGGCATGGTCCGATGGACATTTCCCTGATGATCCTTGTGATGGAACTCAGTTTTAAAAGTATGGCATTAGTCTAAAGAATAGAGAGAACTATCAGTGCAAATGTTTCTCTGTTTGCAAAAACAATTAAAGTCTTTATCTAGTATCGTGATATCATAGACTACACTGAATCCTATGTATTGCAATCTAACATGAAAGCACGCTGCAGGATATAGTATACTATCCCAATTTAGAAAAATTAATGAAGTTTGTATAAAATTCATGAGACATGTGAGATCTTCAAAAATAGTTATTTTTTTAGATTTTATTTATTACTTTTAGAGCAGAAGGGTGAGAGGCAGAGAGGGAGGGAAATATCAATGTATGGTTGCCTTACACTTGCCTCTAGCTACAGACCTGGCTGGAGACCTGGCTTGCAACCTGGTTATGTGCCATGGCTGGGAATTGAACCAGCGACCTTTGGGTTCGCAGGCCGGTGCTTTATCCACTGTGCCACCAGCCAGAACTGAGTTTTCTTTCTTTTTCTTTTTTTTTTTAAATAAAAAGACAAAGACAATTGTTAAAATGTTACATGACAAACTTTGAGTTACTTATTTGCATGATGAACTTGAAGCCATAATTTATATTGGAAGTTATATTTTCTGTTCTATTACTTTTATGATCTTCATTTTAAAAGTAATACCAAAAATGAATTTTTAAGGACATACTTATGAAATAAATGATGAAGTAATCTGTTTAGTATATAAAATTCTAACTTCATCATAAAAATCCTAGTACTATTCTGAAATGTGATTTTTCAAATAAGTGACTTTATTTTTGTCATCCTGAATTATTCTTGTACTGCTATGTATAAACCAAAGCTTCCAATGACTCCACCTTCAATTTGCTAATATTTTAGAGAAAGCAGAGATGTGAGATTCTATTAATTTGTTTTTGGCTTTGAAATTAGTATGAATAACCAATAATCAGTCTCAATAATACTAAGAAAAATAATTCATGGAACATATCTAATCAGAGTAAAACAAAAACAGAACTTGAAAACAACTCAAGAGAATTGTACGTGACCCTCAACCCTCAGAGGAGAAGATTTATTTGTTATAGGGGTCACAAAACTCTTCTCTGGTCAGGGTTTATTCCAAGAGTAAGTGTGTAAGATTGATAACACTTTAATTTTAGTATAGCTTACTAGAAAGGAAGTGATTCCTTCATTTGTAGCATGATTCTTAAAAGAAAAATTGGCAGATCGATGTCAAAGAAAGCATATTTCCACAGTCTGAAGTTAAATTTGTTTCTTAGTCAGATAGTTTAACAAGCTAAAAAGAAAAGTAAATTTTAACATTATAAAGCAGCTAATTTTTATAGCCTCTAACTAATACTCTTGGAATGCCTACATTTCTACTTAATAAAGTACATTAACTTTGATATGGCTTCTGGTTGAATGTAAGACTAGTAAATACTTGCTTCATTCTTGATTGTTGTAAAATGTTATTAGAAACAAAACCAGTAAAAATGGGTTATATTTCTAGAACGAAACAAAGTTGTTTAGTCATTTGAAACATCTGGCACTGAATGCAGATTTTGTAATTATTGGGAGGGCCCCAGATATAAATATTTACAGGTTCCAAAGAGTGCTGTCAAATACTGTAGGCTATCAAGCAAAGAATACGTAACCACCTGGTGAACAAAATCCATCTGTCTGACTGAATGTAGTGGAAAGTAATTTTTTAGACTTGTTAGTAAAAACCCTCATGTAAAATTTATTTGATTGAATAATTTGCCAAGAATACTTCCATGAGCATCATAAAGTGCGACAGTTGATAAAAATAAATATACTAATCATCTTTCTAACTGAACCACTGCCTCAGCTCCCAATGAATAAATTTTGCAGGCTTCATTCGCCTTGAAACACAGGATTCCCATAGATATAACGTGGCCAGTCCCATTCAGCACCACTTTAGAGGGAAAAGGGGTGAGAGTGAACACTACGGGGTGTAGCTGACACTTAAGGGCGAGTGTAAGTATTTTTCCCTCAGAGATGGGCACCAGGACGCTTTCCCACTTTTTCTGATGCTGACACTCAGGTGATGGCTGAGGCGGAAAGAGGAAAGCCAGTGAGGACACCACTCGATTTGTACTCCTGGAACTTGCTTCTGCAAATTGTTTTTGAAAGGGGCCACAGTTTGTGATATATCCAGGTGACACCCCCGCTTCAACTGTGTAAT
The DNA here is from genome assembly GCA_004026585.1 of Noctilio leporinus. Classification (NCBI taxonomy): domain Eukaryota; kingdom Metazoa; phylum Chordata; class Mammalia; order Chiroptera; family Noctilionidae; genus Noctilio; species Noctilio leporinus. Next base: position 101,821 of record PVIW01002258.1, on the reverse strand, counting down.
GGTGTGTGCAAAGCACAAAGCCCAGGACTTCACCTGTAAAAGTCACTGAAGAAATAGTTCCATCGACTTGCCACCTGCCCCTTCTAAGCATCAGAAAACGAAGAAAAGTTAACAGCACAGTTCCTGGCAATGAACAATGACTAGTCAACAATGAACTAAATGACCTGCTAATAAGTAAACTGTTAATACAGAATGGTTTTAATGCTGACATGTGCACTTATTCTTTCTGAAGACTAAAAGATGTACTTAAGAAGTTAGCAGTAAACTTTGAACCAGAATAAGATTGTTCCAACAAAAGGACATTAAGTAGTAGAATAAATTGACCCTTACCTAAAAAAGAATGACAAGTCAAGCTGAATGAAGCAATTAAGAAGACATACACTGGCACCCTTTCTTCGAATATAATAGAATGGAAAAAACAAAACAAAACAAAACAAAACAAAAAAAACAACCTTAAAGGAAAATTTTTTGTTCCATCATCAAAACCTCTCAATGTGGTTATCTTTAAAAATAAACAAAAACCAGAAACTAAGACACACACTCTCATCTTCCAGATAGAAGAACAACAGATTACTAAGTTCTTGCTGAAGTAGCCTGAAAGGCAGGGATGCAGCTCCTGTCGGCCTTTCAAACTGATTTCCAGCTTAAGTGTGTCCAATCCCATTCTATGGTTTTTATTCGGATGAGATGGTTACTTGATCTTATGCTTTTTGAAGGAGATCAATCAACAGAATCTAACAAAAGTCAAAATGGCATATTATTTAAATTGATAATCACTTGTTAGAAATAGCTTAATTGATTTCCTATCATTTGGGTTGAGTTTTGAACACTAAGAAACAGGTGGTTATTAGTGGTACCACAATGGAATGTACCACAATGGAATTTTGGGCAACTTGAAATCCTGTCAGCTGATACAATTAGCACTGGAGACCATGCAGTTATTTCTTAGAGACGACCCCACACTTCCGTACATCACAAACCTGCTATCACCACAGGAGGGCAAATGCTGGCCATATGGTGCCATGCACCCCGTTGCAATGGGTTCATTCATATTTATAATACAATCTGTGATGTTGATGTAATCATTTGCGATCTCATAGTTATTTCAAATGAATCTGTAACTGAGCAAAAGGCAACATGATGACAGGAGTTAATGTGGGTTTTACGCTGTTTACAATTGCTTTCTAATCTACTAAATGGCTGTGAAAATTGATGCATTGTTAGGAGCGTTTTCATATCCGAGTAGAGGTGTTGCGATGCAGTAATCTCTATAATGCTAACTTGAATTTTCTACAGTGCTTTGTGTTTTCTCCATCTGTCTGTGGTAAGTAGGCTCCTGATTTTATGTAAACGATTAATAAAGGAACCAAAAACATCATCTCATTTTATTGAGATAAATTTGTTTTACTTTCAGACAGTAAGTCAAAGTAAACTTGTAATTCTATCCTAGTTACTTATTAAATAAACGTTGCATTGTTCAAGAGAATTAAGGAATCACACTCCCAAGTGATGTGGATTATCTCATTCCAAACCACTGAATCATTTAAAGTGACTAGGAACTTGAGTAGATATACTGAGAGCTATATAATAACGTAAAGATAAAAATTCAGACAAATCAATATGAAATATTAGTAACTGTACCTCTACATACCCTACTGTACATCTGATAGTAAGATAGGAAGAGGGCAAAAAGGGTTTTCAAAGAAGGGATTGAGGCTCATGTAGCAATAACTATAAACATATATATTTATCATCCATTATACCATGTAACATGAATATGTAAAATATGTAGTATGTTATATATCACATATATTTTATTTAAATATTACTACCAACACACAACGAGTGAATGCTCATTAGTCATCCATAGCTACAAGTAGACTGTATTGCCTCTTTGGTTGTAACACTTATGACAGCAAAAGTGTGACAGATCCAAGGATCCCACCTCCCTTGAGAGAATGTGACTCATGTATGATACTTGGAACCACCTAGACTCTTAGGACTGGAACTGGGTTTTCAAGTCTATACCAGCTATGAATAAAGACTACCTATTGATAAAGGCAAAGAACAACAAGTGTCCATGGTGTTTAAAAACAATTTTAAATCATCAAACTAATCATCAATTGCTTGTTTATTGTGCTAATGGTTTTATACTTCCAAGAAAGGAGTTAGAATCAGTTAAAAATTATGCTTTCATTCTAAGATGTTAATTCTGCTTATAAACAATGGTTGCTTCTACATAAAATTTTGCTTGTAGGAAATAATTCTCCTGGCTTTTTTCCTCTAATACATTAAATTCTGGTAGTCAAAAAAAGGAAAACTCTTTTTTATGTACTAGCAAGAATTACACATGCAGCTCTGGCTGGTAGCACAGTGGATAAGGTACCCGCCTGCGAACCCAAAGGTCGCTGGTTTGATTCCCCAGTCAGGGCACATAACCAGGTTGCAAGCCAGGTCTCCAGCCAGATCCATGGCTGGAGGCAGGTGAAAGGCAACCATACATTGATGCTTCTCTGTTTCTCTCCCTCTCTGCCTCTCTCCCTTCCTCTCTTTCTGGAAATAATAAATAAAATCTTACAAAAAAAAAAGAAAAAAAAAAAAAAAGGCACATGCAGGGAAGTTCAATAAATACATATACTCAAATGTGCATAAAATAAAGAATAAGTATTTTATAACTACTGAAATAGGGGTAACATTACTTCAAAGACCTATCTTCTTCCTTTTTCTAGTTATCAATACATTTCACGCCATTACTAATTTTCTCCCTATCACAGTTATTGCAATGACATTTATAAAGTGCATCATTAAGAAAATTAAATAATTGGTTGTCTGATTACAATCTCACTCTGAGCTTAATGTGGGGCTTTAAAGTCTTTTCCCATCTGCTGTCTCTAATTCCTTGTGGTAAACTGGTCTCCTCAAGGAAGTAAAATAACTTAAAATGAAGTTTTTCTAATGAAGAAACACTAACGATTTTACTGCCTAAAAACAAATACAAAAGAAAAAACTTTATATGACAACCTGCCATATCTGGAGATCAGAACTTTAGAACACAGCAGTTTCTAAAGTAACTTGAATATCAAAATAATATTTCATGATACTAAAGGTAAAAAAACACCAGCAAGTATCCCTTCTGTCTATCTTTTAAAACCTCCATGTATAAACATAGGGGGTAAAAGCAAAACACAAGTGTTGCTGAATTAGCGCGTGAAAAAGTATTATAACGGCATATCTTGACAAAAGAAATAGCACAATAAATCATATTCCTGCCTTCTTAAAAAATAGGAAGTAAGCAATATTCTTACTTCCTTAAATCAGCGTGAAGAGCTTCATTTCCTGCGATGACACAGATACTGCCTGACAAGGATGAATAGATCCGGAGAGTTGGACGGCACGCGAGTGCTCATCGGGGCAAAATCAAACAACAAGTAACAGTCCTCAAGCTAAATTTATACAAATTTAAAATGAACACATCCTTTTTGATGTTAAAATATTCTTAGAGAAGTAAAATATAGGTGACCACAAAGGGTCATCTTTTATACCCATTTATTCAACAATTAATTAGTGAACTATTGGGTGGAACTCTGTTATGGACGAGCAGACAGCACAACTGCTGAGTCCCTGGCCGCACGGAGCTTGCCTTCCGGGGGTAAGGCAGCAGGCTGCTCCCAAGAGATAAACACGTAAATATATCATACGTCCGAGCGGTCAGCACACTGGAGAAAGGGCAGGGTAAGTGTGCCGAGGGCTGTGGCTGCCCTTTTATCGAAGGATGATCAGAATGAGCCTCTCTGATAAAGTGAAACTGGAGCAGAGATCTGCAGGAACATGGGTGAGCATGCATACCATCTATTTTGGAAGGGAAAATGCCCACGGAAGAAGCAAGAAGACACTAACGTGTTCTAGGAACAGCGAGGCACCTGGAACAGCCAGGGCAGGAGTAGCAGAAATGAGGTCAGGGAGATGAGGTGGACAGCAGGTTTGACCCTGGGCTCTTCTCCCACTGGAGGGTTTTAAGGTGCCTTCCCTAAGCTGACCTCTGTGAGAACACGCCGCCCTGGCTGCTACCTTCAGAGTGGACCAGAAGGGGACAGGGTGGACAGGCAAGTGGGTCAGTTAAGAAGCAACACCAGTAACTCACAAGACAGGGTGAGACTAGATTGCTTTTCAGAAAACACCAGATGTCAATTCGACAGCAATCATTTCAATATTGACTTTCTAATTTACTTCCTGGTGTCCCACTTTTTTTCAGAAAGGCTTTTAGGCAGAGACTCATCTTCATTTCAGTCATTCATTCCATCTCAATTTGTAGCTGGATTTCCTCCAGGCCTTCCTCATGGCTCAGGGGCTTTGAATTGTCTGGCATTTGGAAGTGGAGCCCACTGGGAAAGGGCTGGCAGTAAGCAACCTTGCACAAGCTGTTGGAGCAGAATTAGAACGATGGTCTCACTCGGATTTTCTAATCTTTAAATTGGGTAAAAACAGCTATTTTTTCCCCCTTCCTTCTTTCTTACAAACTTCTTGGTATATCCTTGTTGCCCCTGAAGACATACAGCTCCTTCGCCTCTTTTGCCGTCTTCCTACTCCTCCAAACTCACATGATCTCTGTCGACCTCTAAGTGGGCACTTTCCCCTAAAGAGCTCACCCCACTCTATGGCTTCACCTGTAGGCTTTCGGCGCAAGCATTACACCTCTATGCTAAACTCTTTTCTCAGCTGCAGATCTGTTTCTTATCCTTCCATAGCATGCCGCTGCTTTTTCCTCCTCCGCCCCCTCCACCTCCCCTCCCTCACTGCTGATGCCAAATGCAGACGAATTTCCTCCAAGAGGGAAAAATCTACTCTTCCTTACATTCTTCCTTACATTCTCTGTGCTGTGCAGTGGAGCCACCAGTTTCCTGCTTAGCTCATTATTTCTATCCTCAGGAAGGACAGAGGGGAGGAAACAGCAATTTTAGCGATAGCTTCTCTCTACCTTTTATCCAGCAATCAGTTGGCTAGAAATTTTTGTGAGAGTAGCCAGATATTTCTGTGGTGGGACTTTTCTTGGAGAACCCTGGAAAAGAGGACACACATGAATTCCCTTGTGTAGGCCCCACGGTAGTTTTGCTGATGAGTATTCCCAAAGAATGGGATATTGGAGGGTGTGGCAGGCATGCTGCTCACCAAATGTTTCCCAGGGGTCCCTACATTTCCCACACTGCTCTGAGATTAGGGTGGAACCAGGCGAGTAGCTCTGGCCCCTGTGGGTGGGTTGATGTCACCACTGGGGCGAGGCAGTTAACAGCTAGAGCGACTCCTGCCTCCTTCTTCCCCTTCAGTAGGGACTGCGCTCTTCCAGATGTACCCACAGAATGGTAAGAGGTTGTCTGACCCCCTCTAGACCCCAAGTGGGGGAGAATAAAAAGCCTTTTTTAGTTCAGTCCATGAAAGTTCAGGATTTTTCTGATAGGTTACTTCACTACTTCTGTCATTCTAACATTTGTCAAAAATCTTAAATTTCCATTCATCTTTCCCTTCCAGTATCATCATTAGAATGATCATGGAAATTTATTTGCTTAGTAAAGGAGGCTACCCGTATCAAGTTTTAAGGATATGTTATCTGTTATCTGGAGGGTTTGGTAAGTCTTAATAACACAACAATGACTCTCTGTTAAAAAATATATGTAATTTATGTTTATGTGTATGCTCATATACACATATGTCTATTTCATAGTGCTCTCTCTTAGCCTTTGCTTTCCAGGCCCTAAGTACACTTTTAAAAGTTTCTCTTGTCCTTCTGCTATTAGTTGCTTCATTCCATTTTCTCTATCATGAGGTACAGACACCAAATGTTTACAACAGACATATAATGAAATTCTGCGTCTGGACTTTTTTGGGTAAAATTTTGACTGAAGGTAACCACTTGGATGTCGATTAGATACCCCCTCCCAGCCATCTCTGAACTCTGTCTCCACCACAGCCTGAGTTCGGTGGCCCGCCAGGGTCTTCCACGGCAGGTTAACGCGAGGGAGAAAACCACCATCATGTTACAGAACAAAGGCTTATCTGTCTCCCTCTCAAACCTACGTGTGAGGTCAGATGCTGAGCTTGTCTTGGTCTCTGTGTACTCCGAGTACTTAATAGAGGACCGCATTTATAGCTGAAGTTCAACAAACATTTGTCCCCTCACTGAATGAATGATTGAGGAAAATTATTTCTGAACTTTTTAAAGCTGATTCAAGACGACTACATTGAAATATGACCTCTTGCTTTGGGGATTACGAGTTTTTCCTAGGGAAAGCTTTGTAATTTCAATCAGATTTTCGAAGAAATCTGGGTGCCCTTCAAAAACAAAGAGAGCCACTGCTTTCAAGTTGCGCACACGCATGCGCACACTGGATTTTCAAGCACATAGGCAGTACCTCCGGGCATCTGCCCGGTTCTGCCCTCCTCTGCCCTCCTGCACAGAGCTGCATGGATCCTCCCTAAGGACACCCACTCTTGCCTACCAGAGAGCTTTGTGTTCTCTAAAACCTGATATTTGACCAAGTACTGGCTTTCTCCAGATTATTTGTAAAAGTGTTACGAAAGCCGAGAGTTAATATCAATTCCTGAGGAAACCTAGTCCTTACACTTTCAACCTTTTCTCCTTACCATTTGTTTTCCTTTTTACTTTTTCAAAGATTTTATTATTTTTAGAGAAAGGGGAAGGGAGAGAGGCAGAGAGGGAGAGAAACATCAATGTATGGTTGCTTTTCACCTGTCTCCAGCCACAGACCTGGCTGGAGACCTGGCTTGCAACCTGGTTATGTGCCCTGGCTGGGAATCGAACCAGAGACCTTTGGGTTCGCAGGCCGGGGCCTTATCCACTGTGCCACCAGCCAGGTGTTTTCTTTTTTAAAGATCTCTTACTATAATTAATCCTTTCATCCAACCATAGAAAATGAAGACTCTTATTTATTTTCCTACTTGGTCATAACCGTTACATTTTTACATGCCTTTGAGCAGGAAGGCAGTATATATAGCTCTCAGGCCTCCTTACTTTTAACATCTTCATTTGTCAGATGAGCAAATGCCTTCTTTCTAACTAGGTATCTTCCTGTCTCCTAACATGTAATATACCAAAAATGAGCTATTTATATATATTTTTAAAAATCCATGCTTAACTCACTAATTGAATGTGGTTATTTTAAATCTTTAAAACAAAGAACACTGTGTGAAAAATTTGAAAATGAATAATTGTATTGGTGTTCTTGTTAGATGCAGAAAAGTTGTTATTTAAAAAAAAAAAATGTGCCACTAGAACTTGATCATATAGCCAAGGGAGTGAAATCCAGCCTCAAAACAAATACACACTTTCCCCGATTCTTCACACCATATATTGAGTGGCACATTTATAAGAAGACATGGCATGATTTTATTACTAGGAAGTTAAAAAAAAAAAAAAAAAAAAACTAGTATGAGTAGAGAAATCAAAGCTAATTTTTCAACATTGAGATGATCCTGCCCACCAATATGAAGTAGTATACAAAACATAAAAACATATTCTTTATTTCTAGATAGACTTCAAGGAGTCTATTTAGGCAGGGGTCCCCAACCTCTGGGCCACGGACTGGTACCAGTCCAGACCTGTTAGGAACTGGGCTACAAAACACGAGGTGACCTTGAATGCACTGCACTTTAATTATCCTGAATCCATTCCTCCCACTCAGGTCCGTGGAAAAATTGTCTTCCATGAAACTGGTCCCTGATGCCAAAAAGGTTGGGGACCTCTGTCCTGAGGCCTGATGTGATACGGTCCCCATTTGCTTCTCTGACTCAATCTCCTTCTCGTATCCCAGTTAATTCCTCCAACACCCCAGTCTCCTTGATGTTTTGAAAAAACACCAGCACTGACTTTGTATCCTGCAACTTCACTGTATTTGTTTTTGTCCCTAATATTTTTTGGTAGTCTTTAGGATCATGCCATCTGCAAAACATGGCACTTTTACTTCTTTATCCTCAGTGCCTGTTCTTTCTCTTGCCTGCTGACTCTGATTATGACTTCCAGTACTGTGCTGAGTACCTGGTGAGAGCGGGCCTCCTGGTCTTGGCCCGATTTTATGGAAAAGGCTTTCAGTTCTCACCACTGAGTAGATACTAGCTGAGGGTTTGTCATCTATGGCCTTTATTATGTTGAGGTGCCTTTCTTCTACACCTATTTGATTGTTTTAATCATAAATGAATATCAGATCTTATCAACTCCTTTTCCTGTATCTGTTGATAAGACCGTATAATTCTTATTCTTTATTTTGTTATTGTGGTATATTATAGTGATCCATTTGCATATGTTGTGGCCCTGGAATGAACCCCACTTGATGGTGATGTATTAATTTTTTAATGTATTTTTGCATTCAATTTGTTAGTATTTTGTCTATGATCACTACATCTGTGTACATCAGAGGTACTGGTTTGTAATTTGCAAACAACAGCTCTGGCAGGTGGTTAATATCCAAAATATATAAAGGGCTCATACAACTCAACACCAAGAAACAATCTGATTAAAATATGGGCAGAGAACAGACACTCCTCCCCAGAAGACATACAAAAGGCCAATAGCTATATGAAATGATGCTCCGCTTCACTAGCTCTTAGGAAAATGCAATCAAAACTACAATGAGATACCACCTCACACCCATTAGAATGGTTATTACCAACAAGACATGTAATCACATATGTCAAAGAGGCTGTGGAGAAGAAGGAACCCTCATTCATGTTGGTACAGCCACTACAGAAAACAGTAAGGCAGTTCCTCAAAACATTTAGAATAGAGTTACCATATGACCCAGTAATCCTTCCTCTGGGTGTTTAGCGGACAGATTTGAAAAGATTTATTCACAAGGATATATGATCCCTATGTTCACTGCAGCATTATTCATGATGGCTAAGACATGGAAACAGCCACAATGTCCTTTGGTAGATAACTTGATAAAGAAGATGCGGTCCCTATGTATAATGGACTACTATTCAGCCCTAAGAAAAGACGAAACACTGCCATTTGTGACAACATGGATGAACCTTGAGAATAGCATGCTAAGTGACGTAAGCCAGACAGGAAAAGCTAAGAACCATGTGATTTCACTCGTGTGGTATACAAAACTGCAACTCACAGACACAAGCAACAGTGAGGTGGTTACCTGAGTGAGGGGGGAGGGGAAAAGGGAAAAGAGGCCCGAATATGTTGTAATGGAAGATGGGCTGACTTTGGTGGTGGGCACACAATGCCATATACCGATCACGTATCACAGAAATGTACACTTGAACCTACGTAATCTTATTCACCAATGTTACCCAAATAAATTTAGTCTAAAAAATAAGGAACAGTAGACTCCTGCCTCAGGACTCAATCTTCAGTCTTCTTCCCTCATTCATCTGGGAGGCTCACTCACTATCCCATCTCCTTCAAGTCCATCCTCACTTCTTTATTAAAAGCTGTATACTTCCTCATGCCCGCTGCCACCATTATTTTGCGTTCTCTATCCCCTCTCCTCGCTCCCTTTTGAGATTCTAATTACGTACAGGCCAATCGGCTACTGTGTGACAGCTATGGATCGCTTGAAATGGAGAGTCCAGGTTGAGATGAGGTAAATTGGAACACGCACAACTTCAAAGACCTCACAGGGATAGAAGAAAAGCATCTGATTGCTAATAGTTTCACATGAATTACGTGTTAAAATTAAAAGCAAAGTTTTCAAATTAATTGCTTTAAATATATTGGGTTAAACACTATTAAAATTATTTTTAAATATTTAATTCCATATGAGTCCTACTAGCATGTCTATTAGACAGCACTATCAAACCTTTCCAGGTATCTCACATCTAACTTTTCTGTTTCCTTTCCCCCCCTTTCTGTGCTTCTGACTTAGTATTTTCTTCCAGTTCACCAATCCTATTTTCTGATGTTCTAAACTGACACTTTAACCACTATTGTAGCTATCAATTTAATTTTATCTTTTCTATTTTTCAATTCTAAAAGTTCCAGTTGATTCTTTTTATAAATTCTAATTCCTCCAGTAAAACAATCCATCTTCTCATCTATTTTTTCTTTTCCTTTATTATTCTTTTATTATTGTTATTCTTTTATAGTTGTCCCCTCTTTTCCCCCCTTTGTCTTCCTCTGCCCGGCCCACACCGATGTCTTTGTCCACAGGTCATTCTTCCTTTATTTTGTTTAAAATTTCAATCTCAACTTAAGCCCTTGTTCAATAACTCAAATGTCTGGATCATCCACATATCCATTTCATGCGTGTGTACGTGTGTTCACACGTCCTACACCTAGACACGCCTAGAAATGTTTCCCTGAAATCTCGGTACTGTGTATACACACAGGCTGCCGCAGGTAGTATGAAGGCGGCACTTCCCTCTCCCGGGAGGAGTGCGCCTCCGTCCAGGGGGCTGCGCGTGCGGCCTGGGCCAGCTGCGCTGTCAGAGAGACTGGCCGCTCTGATTCGCCCGCGTTCCTTGGGCAGCAGCCCTCTAGAATGTTTCAGTGATTGCCTGGCATGTTGTTATTTCCTCAACAAGATGCTTGCTTTTTGCTTAGACTTAATCTTGCGCCATTTCCCAGGGCCCGCAGCTTCAGAATGCAGACGTCACAAAGGGCAGCCTGACTTCGCGGAGACCACCGGGCGCCCTTTCTGCCAGGCCCACGACGCCCAAAATGTGGCTGGTTTTGCGGCTCCCAAGGGGCTGACCTCTTTCTGGGGCCACGTTCCCAGCCTCTGGCCTAAGCAGCCTCAGGCAGCTAGCACCTCGGGGGCAGGTCGTTCCTCCGCTGCAGCGCGCGGTGAAGGCCGGCTTCTCCCCAGCTGTCACGTCCCCTGGCGACTAGGCGCTTTAAGTGGCGCGCGAGTTGTTGCTGGCAGGGATGGTGGTCCGCGGCCCACTCAGAGGCACAAGTGTGCTTTCCTAGTTTTCATAGAACACTTCACCATCTGTGGTTTTTATTTGCTTGGCTTGTCATCTTTTTCTTCAGTAGAATGTAACCTTCAGGAAGACTGTGGCGTTGCGGGGGTGGGGGTGGGGGTGGGGTGTCTATTTTTTCTTATCTGCACCCTCAGTTCTCAAAAAATGTGGAAAGAATAGAAAATTAACGTATAACAAATGTACTGAAGATTTTTAAAAACCTGAATAAAAGCGATTCGTAAGTAGAGGTAAACTGATTTGCTTACCTAAGAAATACTATGTGCCAAACAATATCTTAAGAACTGAACATTTAAAAATGATACAATGTATTCTCTATCCCCAAAACACACACTAACAAAAAAACAGAGAGAAAAAGGTCCTTTTCTGTTGACAAGAAACCAACAATGGATCCTAAATAACAGCAACCCCCTTCCAGAAGTATCTATGGGAAGTTATGTCCTTATTCCCTGGACACCCCTCTGACTCTGCTCAGAACCACCTGTCATTTTTTTGTTTAAGTGCCTTCAGGGCCGGCAGCATTTTTGTTTTCAATGTTGGAGAAAAAGAAATCCCCTTGAAAGTAGGTTTGACTTTAGAGAACTATCATAAGCCCTTTGGAATGAGGTCTGATTAAAAAAAGACTCATAAAATCAATGGCGATCAATGAGGGAAGACTGAAGTAAATAGGACGCCTTTTGTTGTGTGATTTGTAAGCTGGCTCTGAAGGCAACTCAAAGAAACTAAAAATTGATTAAAATACTGTTGAAATAAGCATTTCAGTGTTGTTTCATTATTTTAGTTTTGTGGTTAAAAAAGTAATTTTCAGAGTATATAAGGCTTGTTAATAGGTAAGACTTCAGGAATTCCAAGAAGAGCACCTAACATATTAAGAGCATAGAAAAGTATTGTAAGTAAAAGAAAATATTTAGATTTCGCAAAGCATGTATTTCGTAGCTTAGAATGCAATACTTTTCTGTGCTAATATTATTAAGCATTCTTTTTGTGCTTGTTTATTATATTTTGTGATTTTTTAAATTTTAATTTTATTGTTGTATTACATCCATCCCCCTTTTTTACTCCCCTCTGTTCCGTTCCCCACCCATTCACTCCCCTTCAAAGTCAATCCCACTTGTTGTCCAAAGCATTCTTTAATAAACAATTCTACTTCATGTTTTATGATACTGAATTAAGCCCATAATACATCTGTTTTCTTCATATGCTGCTGTGATCTACCTAAGAAGATAAATGAATGTATATATATTTTACATCTTAGAATTACATCTCTAGAACTACCCTCAAACTTAAACTTAGGAATACATATAATATTCAACAGGAAAGGAAAAAAGCCACTTTTCCCCAATTTTGGTTGAGGAATTATAACATCAAACAGGAAATAAAGAAAAGAGAAATATTAATAATAGAAATAAGAGACAAACTAAACAACCAGAAGTTGGTTGTAAATAATGGTGATTAAGTCAATCTATTTCTTCTTATAAAATGTTATAATATTTTAACTTATATACAGTTGAAGGACCCAAAATAAACACTCAAAAAAGTGTCCATAAGCCACAAGTCACCATTTTAGAAGGCTATTTCTTTCATTATCTAGATTCCTGAACAAAATAAGGTTCAACTATGAGAAACCTGCTACTAATGAGAAAGAAAGTAGCAGCTGGGGAGTCACCTTTTTCCTTCTGCCTTTCTCCTGTTAGTGGTTCTCAGACCTTGCACTATTGATTATTTCATTATATTAGCATTTTTGACAGAGATAACTAAATTGAGTTCTTCATATTGAAACTACCAACAAAATATTAATATTTTATATTAACAACACATTTCTACAGGAATATGTTGAATAGAACTGACATGTATAAATGCAAAGAAGTAATTATAATTATATATTAGTAGTTACTGTGGCAATAATTTCAGAAAATGGTTATATCCATCTCTCTGAGTAAACAGACTAACACAAAATGAAGTCATATTCATTACATGAAAGAAGTGATTAGAACCTAGTAGGAAAGCCAGTTAAATTTGTTTCTAACAAGCTCCAAGTTTAAGTTTTAATGCATTAAAAATGTTTCTGGTCTCAAAACACTGAACCGCAGAACCCCCGAGAGAACACTACCTTGAGGGGAAAAGCAATTAAATTATGGATTGACCAGCAATCAGTAATCATTACTTGGTACATTAAATGCAGTACGCTGGCACATGGTTAATTAATTTAGAAATTGGTTAAATATGTGGAACCAGGGCTTCCTCAAGTTAAGTGTGAAAGCTCAGAGAATAAAATGGACTTCCTCACAGTTACTATGTATCAGGAAGAAAACTGCAGAATCAGACTTTACAAAGTTAAAATTGGGTGAACATATTAAGTCAATTGGAATCAAAGGGACTGAAGTAGAAAATCTGGTAAATCTTAGAAGAGCTGATGACACACTTTATATCGAGGTTTAATATTTCTATGGAGATGGTTTAAATAAAAAGTACAATTCAAAAAAAGTCTTTTCATAAAATTCTTAAACTAGGAGAGAAGGAATGAAAGTTAATTACTAAACCGGTGACACAAGAACACACCCCCTTCCCTGCTTCTCTGGCCTCGCTCGACGTGGTTGTCCCCCATGATTCCCCTGCTCCCGGAGCTCCCAACCTCTCATTCCAGGGCAACGCGCCAGCGACCCACTCACCTTGTTCTATCACCCTCAGTTCCCTTCACATCATTTAATTGTTCTCTTTAGCAAACAAACATCCTACTGCTTCTTTCATCTTAAAAACAAACAGATGCCCTTTCCTTGACTCCAGTTCTTCCATTTCTCCCTCCTTGTGGAGCAAACTTCCTTGAAAGAGTCATCCACAATCTCGGTTTGTGATTTCAACCAGGTAACGGCCCTATCCCCTGCACCCTAGCTATGTTGCTTCTCAGGGTTACCAGCCACCTCCACACTGGTAACTCCAATGGTCATTTCTCAGGTCTCACTTGACCTCTCCAGTGGCGCTGGACACGGCTGCCACGCCTTCCTGACACTGTCTTCCTTTCGCATCTGGGAAACTTGGTCCTCCTCCCTCCCTCCCTTCCTTTTCTTTCTTTCCTCCCTCCTTCTCTCTCTTGCTCCTCTTTTTAAAAAAATATTTATTTTTAGAGAGAGGAGAAGGGAGGGAGAAAGAGGGAGAGAAACATCAAGGTGTTGCCTTTAGCATGTCTTCAGCTGGGGACCTGGCCTGCAACCCAGGCATGAGCCACCTTTGGTTTGCAAGCCTGCACTCAATCCACTGCGCCACCCAGCCAGGACGGCTTTCCTTCTCCTTGTTCTGATGTGTCCTCCTCCTTGACCTGAACCCTGGTCCCAGGGCTCAGTGGTGGAGCATCATGTCTTTCTTACCCACACTTATTTCCAAAGCAATCCACTTCCATCTCATCGATTTGATATAATTTGCTTACTAGTAATTCCGAAATGTGTATCTCCATAGCCCTGACCTGTTCCTGGAATGCATTTTCTGAATATTTTAAATAAGATGTATTATTTTATAATCCTCCCTGCCCGCACCCCTAAACCTCAAATGACAGCATTGATTTTCTTCTGGATTAAAATAAGACTATTAGTTGTGAACAATCAAAAGTTAATGTTACTCAAAACCCCTTTATTGACATGTGTGATTCTTCTTAATTGCTAGGTATGAAGGATATAAAAATGAGGGAACTTTAAAAATCACCTGATCTTCCATAACCATATATGCTTATTCCCTCTTTCTGTCTCTCTGTCTCCATATATAGACTGTACACACGAGGTCTGTCCCAAAAGTATTGGTTGTGCAAACTGTTATAATTATGTTGACAATGGCTCAATACTTTCAAGACATTTTATATATATGTGTATACAAAATGTATGTATGTATGTTTCATTTCACATGAGAGTATTCATTTCAGGCACATAATAATTCATTAAAATCTATAAAATAATGAATCTACTCACGAAACAAAACAATACCCAATAAAAAGTTTTAAATGGGCATATATCTTTTGTACTCTTTCATATTTTTAATGAATAACTTTTACCTCTGAGCAAGCCTGTAACTGTATAGACTCATCACACTAGTTTAATATGATTTACTTTAATTAAGTTGATCTTTTTGAAGAATAAGATTGATGACAGTTAAGGTAGAAAACTTGTATTTAAAAAATAGCATGGTTTATCTGAAAACTTATAAAATATTTCAAGTAAAGAAAAAAACTGTTATTTCAATTGTACTTTCTACATTTAAAGGTAGTTGAAAATTGACAACAAATGCTAACCAAACTGAAATGTGAAAACACATACCTTGAAATCTGTAAGTAGATTAGAGATATGTTAATAAGATGATGATTTAACTCTCCAAAAAGCATAGACTCCAACTTGCATTGAATTTGAACTCAGTAGTTACTTATCCAATTATTGCCAAATGATCAAGAAAGAACAGAGAGCTCGCTCAGTTAAAAATGCAGTTAAAAACATGTGCTGAGAATGCTGGCTCTTATCTCATCCGAACTGTGCGTGCACGGGGAGCTGAATTTTAGTCTTCTGTAAAATGAAGATAATACCAGCTCCCACTGGCATGATTATTTAATTATTGAGTGAGATAATGTATCTAAGTATCTTAGCATAATGCACAGCCTATAAACTAAGGTCTTAACAAATGTTAGCTATTCCTCCCATTATTTTTAATTTTTTAGACTTGTTTACTACCTCTTCTTTTTTCCTAAGGTAATTTTTTTCACCAAAGCTAGGCAAATGAACAAATAACAAAAATAATTAAAACGAAGAGACTATCAACACTGAGCTATGAGTTCTGCCTGAAAGTTTGAAAACAACATGGTTTATTGCAGAGAACCACGCTACACTTTGAAATCAGTTAGGTCTGTCAAAAAGACAAAAAAGCTCAGAGGATGTAACGGAATGACTAGACCGAACTCTGGCCGAGAAGTGAGACTTGAACTTGCTCTTTAACACATAAGCAAGTGAGCACTGTCCTTTCCATTTTAATCCCGACTTTCCATCCCTAAACTGACGTTCTGAAATAGATGATTGTTGTACACTTTGAAGTCACTTGGTCAGTGCTCTTGAACTGTGAAAGTAACTCAGTGCTGAACTCATATCATGTACTCTTGAGGGTTTGAGTTTAAGTGAGTGAGTCCAGTGAGTTGCTCCCGCACGGTAGAGCCCAGCTAAAATGAAACGCTCCTTTGTACTGGACAGCGCTTGCGGTGGGTGTCTTTCTTAACCACAGCCCTTCTGAGCACAGCAGACAGAGCAGGTTTTAGTGCATGTCACCTACGATCACCACCCCCATGGCTGTCAGGATCAAAACTGTCATTACCTCCATCCCTGCCTCACTCCCCATCCCCTCAGGGATCCCGTTTATTGCTGTCATAGCTGCCACCGCTACCACTCATGATAAATGTGAGAACACTAATCCCTTTACTTGTATTGCTCCTTTACTCCCCAGAACAACTGGAGATATGTGTGTAGGTTGGACTATCTATCTACCTATCATCGATCTAAATGTCTTTTACCAAAATTCTCACCCAGGGATGTGCTTAGGGATTTTAGAGAGGAAGGAGGTGGGAAGGGAGAGAGAGAGAGAAACATGGACCGGCTGCCTCGCTCCCACACATGCCCTGGTTCGGGATCAAACCCACACCCTAAGTATGTGCCCTGGCCGCAGAGTGAACCCTCAACCCTTCTGTGTTTTTGTGCATGGGATGACACGACAACTAACTGAACAACCTGGCCAGGACTGTTGTATCTAATTTTATAGAGGAGTAAATCAAGGCATAGAGAACTTCATAATTTTTGGCCTATGTTCATATATTTGATGAATGGAAAAGCCAGAACGTAGATCAAAATCTTAATAACCACAAGGCATGTGCTCTTTTCAAGGCCTGGTGTATCGTTGGGCACAGAGTTAAAGCTAAAACAATTGTTCAATGACTGGATAAGGAAAAGTTGCCATGCTTTGGGTCTCACAGCTGTGGTAGCAGCTGACTGGACAACTGCCAGATGCTGCCCTGCAGCAGATTCTATACTTGGTATTGCCTAAGTCATTTTGTGAATTCCTCTTGTGAGACAACAGAACACTGAGAAGGGCACAAACACTAAACTCAACAACCAGAGGGAAGGCAACAGCCTGGAGCCAGAGTCAAGAAAACGAATGCAAACCTAAGCAAAGATGGTACAAGCATTGTATCTGGTGGCAATGAACCCGAAACAGGTCGAGGCGGACAGAGGATATATGACACATTACCAGGGTGGCGCTGCACCCCTGGGGCGGTGGCACTGTCCGGAACAGCAGTCCAGTTCTCCAAGTGGTCGACTGCCGACCTGCTCTTTCAAACGTCTCCTGGCTCCCCTTTCTCTAACCAACCAGTGAGCCCTTTCTCGGAAACAACATGTCACGCCGCTGCTCAAGTCACACTTATTCCCACACGCAACCCTTTACCGACTTCCAGATTTTCTAGCCTCCCCTGCTACAATCCCGGTCCAAGGCAACACCGTCTTCTGTCGGGATCACTGCAATTTCCTCCTGCTGCTCCGCACCCACTCCTGTCTTGCCTGTCCTGACCCCTGTCCGTGTGGCTGGCTCCCAGATACACCTTCTGCTCCTCACTTGGATGGATTCAGCCTTAGAACACTACTTCTCTGGGGAAGCTCACCTTCAGGGTAAGACTGGTCCTTCTGAGACTGGGTCTTTTGCCATTCTCTACTTTCTTAACACGTGTCACCACCAACAACTTCTTGTTCTTAAGTCTTGTTTATACACCAGCAGCTCCCTGAAGATAATACTGTTTACTTTGTTTAATCCCATAACCCAAGTACAGTGCCTCACTCATAAGTGTACAATAAATACATGCTTAATAGTTATTTTTTAAATTTAATTTTATTGTTGTATTACATCCATCCCTTTTGCTCCCCTGTCACCCTCTCATTCCCCACCAAAGTCAATCCCACCTGTTGTCCATGTCCATGGTTCCTTTATACTAGGTTCTTGTCTAAACTGCTCCCCTTCCTTGCCTCTGCCTCCCCCCTCCCCCCAACCCCCTTCCCCCTGAACACTGAAGGCCTATGCACTGTATTCATATATCTGGTTCTGTTTTGCTTGTTGTTAGTTTTGTTCATTATTGTCCTGTAATGGGTGAGATCATATGGTATTTGTCCTTCACTGACTGGTTTATTTCACTAAGCATAATACTCTCCAGTTCCATCCATGTTGTTGCAACATGTTTCTTTCTGCTATATAGAATTCCATTGTGTAAATGTACCAAAGTTTTTTGATCCAATCATCCACTGATGGGCACTTAGGCTGTTTCCAGCACTTGGTTATTGTAAATAGTGCCACTATGAACATAGGGGTGCATAGGTTCTTCTGAATTGGTGTTATTTCTTATATAATACATCATCTGTAGAAACTTGAGGTTAAACTAAAGAAAACCTCAATATAGGATGTGAAATGCATTTATAAGTAGTTCACACTTCACAGAGCTACGATCCAGCCCATGTCCTTTGAGGACTGATGTCACGCCTGCACCGTGCAGAGGGCCGTGGGATGGGGAAGAGCGGGTGTGGGGCTCGCTCAGTGCGCAGAGAGAAGCCGCCCGTCTTCTTCATGCAGTGGAATGACGAGCTCAGATCTGTGCCTGGAGTAGAACAACTTGTGGCCATGGAAGAAGTGCAGGCGGGGAGATTCCAGGGCTTTTCTGATGACAGAGCCAGCTGCCTGCATGGCCATGTGACCTGGTCTGGCTAAAAAGTCTATTCAAGGAATTCTGAGGAAGACTTCCCGTCTCGTAAACACAGCCTCAGAGAGGAGAGCCCAACGAATTTTAAGCTTTGAAACATTTTTTAATGCCTTTACTTTTATTCTTGTCCTTCCTTCTCTGATATACCACATCCTCACTCATGGAAGTTAGAATGCTCCAACTTCAAGTGACAGATTACTTAAGTGCCTAAAATAAGAGGTGCATTTATTATCTCACTTATCAAAATAGCAGCTTTTTGACTTTTTGAGGTGGCTGAACGGGGCCTTCAGGGAGCTGGCTGGGAACATGGAGAGCATGAAATTCCATTTGCTACGTACAGCTTGATTTTATAAGACAATTGTTTTGGTGAAGAAAAATACGCATTAAAAAAAAAAAAAAAAGCCAACCCTCTAAACAACTCTTCCTCCCCCAAGTCCAGTAAGGAAGCAGGGAGACAAGTGACAAGGAACAGTACTGAGACAAGCTTTGTCTTTTAATCAAGACTTCCCATAAACAGATGCTTATTATATGCTAGCAAGTAGGATATGCTCCATTTCCCCCACTTTATACATCTACATGTGGCCTATGGTTATCTTCCTTTCTTTCATCTCACATTTCTTACCATTTATTGTATTATCTAGATGCTAATGAGAACACATCATTTTCTCTGTCCTCAAAGAAGTATTCAGTATTCACCTCAAGAAGCAGTCACATTATCTGCTTAGCAAAGTTTCCAAAACATGGTAGGTGATCAAATATTTGTTCAATGCATTTGTTCTGTAGCATTACATTGTGGACAGTTTTGAAGAAAGCTTATGAAGATGAAATTTTCTTGATCAGAAAATTTTCTGCTCAAAGGAGATGAGGAAGCAAATCACTGGCGGACAGAATTCTGAGCTTTGAAGGTCCTTACTAGATAGACATGAAACCCAGCCATTCATGTAAACCTCAGGACAACTATTAAAATAAATAATCCTGTATGTCAATAATCATAGTGCACTTTTTATATCTATGTCCATGGACCATTAAACACATAGTATAGAATTTTAACAATAAAAAGAAAAACAAGTAGTTACTAAACTGGTATATGCCAGGCACTAAGCCAGGTCTTTTTGTATATAAATTCATTTTCAGGCTCATAACAACTTTTCACGGTTGGAATTATTATTCTAGTTTTACGGTTAGGAAATAGATTTAAAGGTCAAGATTATGCTGTTGGTAATCTCTGACACCATGCTGTCTGCGGGGAGGGAACACCTCACACCAACTTTCCTCCCTTTAAGAGAGGCATATATCACAGAACATCTGCCTCCTTAATAAGATTCTAAATCTTTAGGGAAGCTGCTATGGGATGTTCTTATAATTACAAAGCCAAATTCCTCTTGTTTTGGGATCTATTTGAATAGTTCAAGAAGAAAATCAAATCTGCTTAGGAAATGACAATCCTTTAAAATTTTAGATACAGTAATAGTGTTTTATTCAAGGAAAAGCATTACAAGTTATAAACACCAAAGAGTTGGTGGCCTAAATAAGACAGACTACCTAGTCCTTTTCATAGCTACTAAATTTGAAGTGCTTAACAAATGAGCTTAATGTGATGTGCTTTATTAAGATGACACTAGGCAGAAAGGAGGTCACCATAAGCAAGTTTCCTAAGTCAAATGGGTAGTGTCTAATATCTTTCCACATTTCCTCTTCCTGGTGCTGGGAAAAGTTCTTTAGAGAGCCATGCTTTTCAGCTCATATTGAGTTTCTTTCCCCACCCTGGAATACAGACATGACAAATGATGCTCCAGGGGTCAAATTGGACACATAGGCAACCTTGAGATGAGAAGCTAAAGGATAAAGATGGTAAGCGTAAGGATGGAAGGACACATGCCCTTCTGTTCATTCTCTGCAACATGGGCCCAGCACAGTGGCTCCCACAAAGGAGGGTGATGAGGAGAATGAATGCCATCCATGGGGGTGGGGGCAGACTAGAGGATAAACCATCAACACTCACAAGCACATCTCCAGAGTGGGCTTCAAGAAGTGCACTTCAGGCCCTTCAAGCACTCAAAGAGATCGAAAATTTGCCGTGAAGGAGGGGGAACTCAGATGAGCACATAGACACCAGACTCAACAAAGCTGTCTGGACCAAAGGAATAGGATGTCCCATACTATAACCATATGTGGTTGCTGAGAAAACACAACAAACTGAAGATTCACCAAACAAGGTCTATATATGGGTTACCTACGTACCTGTTACCACTTTCAAAAATGTACAGTCAGCATGGATGAGAGCTAACCACTGTCCCAGATGACACTGTGGAACTTTCAAGCAAGCATCAGACTGACACCTTTGAGTTTTTCTGTTTAAATGATGTTCTAGCATTATGTACACTTGACTCTAATCCTAAGCAACATGCTCAATATGTTTTCCCTGCCTGGGGAAGGCGAAACTGACTAGTTGGAGCCGTGTGATCGTTTTTTGGCCTTTTTGCTAAGATCAAGCGTAGCATCAATTTGAACCATGTGAATGTATTAGTCAAGGTTAATTTCTAAATACTAAAATTTAATAAAATACCACATCTGAAACATCAGAAAGTGTTATTGTTTTATGAAAATCTTTGGGTCTGTTTTATTTAAAAAGTACATAAAAATCTGCACAGAAGATGCTTTACTAAATATGGGCAATGTGATAAAAACCTCAATCGTTTCTTCTGCAAAGCTTTGAAGTACATCAGGACAAAATCCGCTGCATTCCCCTTTGTGAACAGGACAACTAGTCTGAGATTCTGCATGTGGCTGGTGCGTGAAAATGCTGGTTGAACAAATTAAATGCCGTAAAAGACATCACCATTGCAAGTGCTCACCTCTGTGTGTGCCTGACAACCATCTATAAAAACTGAAGGTTTGAGGAAGACTTTAGGCAAACACAGAGGGAAAAGATTATAATTTTTTAGTAGCAGCTTAGCAGAACAGTTATTGGAAGTTAACCCAATAAGCTGGTAAGCAAACAGTATAAGCCCATTTATTTATCTGCCTCAATAACTCATTTTCCTGTGCAAGTATTCATTGACTGACTAGCGTATGTAATACTCTCAAGTGAAAGTTAAAAAGGTTATCTACATGGGGTGTGATGTAAAACTGCTATTATAGTAGAACTTTGCCCTAATTCCCATGATTTTTATTTTTCTAACATTTTCATTCTATTTAAGCAACCCAAAAGAATATAATAAAAGAATATAACTTACTAAGTATGCACTCAGCTAAATTTTCATACTGAAAAACTATATATTTATACTATAACACGTCTTTGTTTCTTTGCCGTTCTAGTAAAAAAATTCACGTATCTTCTCAAAAGAAACAGTTAATAAACAATTATAACTAGCTTATATGAAAATCTGATTAGAATAGCTCAAATAGAATTTGTAAGTACCTAAGGCCTTTTCACTAAGCAAAGCCATGAAACTTTTAAAAGATTGATAGGAATGTGTAACTTACTTTGTCAGTTTCATTTTTCATGTCTTGGTAACAAATGTAACTTTGATAAGTAATGATGATTTATACTGCATTTATTGCACTATGATTTTTATACAACTGTGGTTCCTCAGTAATATAAAAGGAGGAACCACATTTCAGTACTCAAGCTGTTAGCTCATGTTTGTTTTCAAGTTATTGTCAACATTTCCACATCTGTATAGGAACTAGATGAACTGATTATATGGGTTTCTCTATGTCCTGCAAAATGAAGAGTCTGAAGAAAAACCAAAATGGGTATAATAGCTCAATAAATGTTTCTGTTCTATCACCAATTCTCCCCTATTTGCCTCTCACCATTAGCTATGAACCTTTTCACTTACATCCATCTGACAAAATACAGTAATGGCAATGACAGTGGGAAAGATGGCTGCACCATAAGCCAAACAAAACTTGGGTGGATCTGGGCATGCTCCACTTGACATCAATCAAGCCATAAGAGGTGAGAGAGAGCAAGACTTCCAGTCCCATCGGGTGCCTTGCACAGCTGAATCAGTCAAAGTAGATCTGAAATCAGCTTCTGAGCACCATCAAAGCAACGGCCAGATGGTACTGGCTGCCAGTGTGTCCTTTCAGGAGCTGGTTTCCACCTGACAGCAAAGTCATGGCAAAATATACAACTATAAAAATAGCTTTTATATTGGATTTTAAAAAAAGTGTCAAAACAATGTCCATACGACATCTAATTATACTTGTCAAAAATTCTGTGTTCAAAGCCCTTAGGAATTCAAGACCAGAAAAGCAATTTTGACATCGTTCAAGAATTGTATATGAGATTATAATTGGAAACAATAATGATCTACCTTAAAGAAAGTCCTCAGAAGTATTTTCCAAAAGGCACCTGAGATCTTTATGACATGGCCTTTATTGATTTTTCTCTTCTGTATGGGGAAGACAGATGAATAAGATGTGACTGTTATTTGGAAATAAAGCTGCATGTCCTGGTTACAGTGGACTGACAGTCAGCGTGCACTTTAAACACCTACTAGATTATTATACTGGCTGGAAAGCTAGAAACCATGTCAAAATCCTCTTGCAGTTTAAATGGGGTTTGCCTGGCCAGTCACCAAATTGCTCAAGGTTAGGAAGCTGGGTGTGAAATAGAGGCTGTTTTTGCTTACAAGAGCGACTTTAGAAGCATTGGCCAACCCTCACACATATGTGCTTACTAGCTTTGTGTGCAAGGAAGGCAGGCATGGGTATACCTGCTGTGCTGGTTTAGACCGTAATCGGTGCTGCCCAGTTCTGTAGCTGGCAGCAATGGTGGCAGCCTCCTGTCACGGGGACAGTACGGTTCGGGGCCAATAGCTGAAGCTCATGGAGGGAAGAGCAACTGAGCAACTGCCTTGGTGGCCTGGTTATGGGTGTTGATGCTGTTCATCAAAGGTCAGCCTGGATGATTTCTTCAGTCAGCCCTGTAACACTACAATCCACTTGCTATGCAGTTTTCTGCTAAACTTGATTCTGAGTTTTTGCAGCTTAACCCCTATCTCTACATATGCCAGTGCGTACATACCCTGCCCGACAATTTCCAACCTGCAACGGTGAAGGAGGACAACGCAGGGTTTAAAGGGCAACAGGGAATTCAGCGCCCCAAAAGAATGTTCAGGGATAGATGGTTGCTATACCCTGCTTTGTCTCTCTCCAAATGAAGATGTGGTCTTGGTGATGTTGAGGTATGTCAAGGACCAGGAGAGGACCGTGTTTAAAGTAGTCCTGTGAAGCGTCCAGATGTTAATGTAAGTGCCTCCAGAATATCAGCCAAGATTTGAGACTCCTCAAGTATGAAAGAACTGTAAGTGCAGTAAGAACTTCTCCAAGTCGGAGACCCCAACGAAGGGGACCAGGTCGTGACGGCGGCAGGGCCCCATCAGTTCCTGGGGGTGGAGGGTTCTGAGATGTGCTGCATCCACTCCTGCATGCAGTCATTTGACTTGCTGTAAGGCGCTATGTCTCTGGCTCTTTCCGCTGGAAACTTAATTTAACTATCCTATGTATCTGTGTGGATGTGTGGAGGGGCTCTCGTCCCACCAATCCATAGCTCATCTGACATATTTAAGTCTCTCGATAAATGTTTCTTTTTGGGGAAGGGGTGGTAGTATTCGGTACTGTTTAAAGATTCTTTTTGTTAAGTCTCTCTTTGCCTGGAAATCATGATCAATATCTTAACAAAGGTTGAAAGAAAACAATGACTATGATTGGCTGTCACTGTGGTTCTCCAGTTTTTGTAATAGAAGGACAGTCCCCTGGTACAGTTCCTGAGGCTTAGCTGCGGACTGGGGGTAAGGCGGTCAGGTTCAGCAAAACAAAATAAAATTTAAATTTGAATTAAGATAAATAATGAATCCTTTTTAAATATAAGACTGACCCGTGCGATATTGGGGACATATTTACATTTAAAAAGTATTTATGGGACTTAGGATATTAAAAAAGGATTGGTTGCTTATCAGTAAATCACATTTAACTGACAATCCTGCCTTTTACCTGATGATTCCCGCTGAGGAGAGACCTTTGCTGCACCACCACTGAAGGGAGACCTTGCTCTGGAGCAGCCAAGGGCCTGCACTGCCTCAGGGTTTGACTCCCACCTTCAGACAGAAGCAAAGAGCTACTGTGTGGGTAATTCATGGCACTTGCAATAATGGGGAGTACAGAGTAAATGAAACTCCTAACTGGCCTCACACTGTTGGTATTTCCTGGGCTTTGTTTCCTTGAACCTAGACTCCAGGATGTGCTTGCTCTGCCCTGAGCTGCAACCAGCTCAACCCTTTCCTGCCCCAGCTGTCAGGAAGCTCAAACACAACAGTATTGACTTTCCAACGTCTTCTTCCCCCATTACACACAAGCCACCTTGATTCTTTTAAATAAAAGATGGCCATAAAATATTGGAATCAGACGAGCTGACTTTCCTCTGTGGTAGTCACGGGCAGTTAACAAAAGGAACAATTCTAAAATTTACAACATAATAGAAGCCGCCTCAATTTTTCCTTCTGTGGGGAATAAAAACGTAATTACTATGTTTACTTTAATAATTATGTAGGCTGGACATTTTATTGTACAGGTTTGAAAACAGCATAGTACCCTGAACTGTTGCTGCAGTGATGGATGGTACCCCAGAGCAGAAGAGCTATTCTAGAGTTTCAACCTTCATTTAGCAGGCCCTGCTCTGTAACACAGAGAGGAGTGCAGTTTCAAGCAATTTAGTGCTTTTATTTGTTAGAAGTGTTCTACCGCTAAAGTGTGAGAAGTGAAAATGTGGCTGAATTTTGAAATGTAATATATGTATATCTGGAAAATAAAATAATTTGCAGCATAGTTAAGTTTTGCTCAAGTCTAGGGAAATAAGATGAAAAATTCTCAGACTAGCAATTTGCTGACTGGAAAATCACTATTTTTCCAATCAGCCTAATATGGCAGTTGTTTTTCATAGGCAAAGAAAAGCTAAGGAAGACTTACGGCCTGCAGATATCTGGCATAGCTTTGCAGAATTTAGCTGCTTATTTCTTCTTATTTTTGTTACACATTTGCCATGTGGGACTTATCAACGAGAAGTAATAGCGGCAAACAGAAGCAAGAGGAAAGGTCCAGAATGGCACACATTAACTCCTTGTCAACTGTGGTTTTCCTAATGAATTGCCCTGTTGCTCTGTGTCTCACTGATTACAGTACAACAGCTTTCATTAGTCACTGCAAATAAGACTTGGTGCCACCTTATTTACATTCTAGTGCAAATAATTAGCATTTCATATTAGGATCATCCGAAGCACTTCTGAACTTAGAGCAAGACTATTTGACATCACCCAGTACTCGATTCCACCCCAAAGAGGCTTGGGAACAGATTCTGTGCTTTTTAGCTACAACAGTGTCACCAACGAATTCTACCATGGTTTATATTCCTGCCAATATTATAGCTGGGAATATCAAAACGCTGCAGTAATTAGGCCTTACAAATCTGACTTCCCCAGTGGTAGAACTGTCACAGAAGGAGAGAAATTGATATTCAAAGTTTATAATAACTCAAATCTTTACAGTTATTGCTAGAACCCAAATGCAACCATTTTAAATGGCAGAAAGCAATGTAAGAAAAACCCTTTTTACAAAAGTAAATGACAGAAAAAAAATAACATCACATGCTTTGATGGTCAAATGTCTTTTGTCTGCTAAAAATTATGATTACTTATTAAAACTCAAACCTGATTATCAACTTGGTGAGGAAGTATTTTTCTGAGATTTAAGATGGTAAAGCCCATTCTGTTACATAAATTAGAATGTTACTTTTCAAGTGTATTATTCTAAATTAAATATGCAGTTTACAGATATCATTATTTCATATAACCAAATTTATGGACATTTCATACAAAACCAATTATTTCCATTTCTATACAAATAATATGTGTGTCTACATAGACTACATATGTATACACATTTGTAGTTCTTTATACAGAACCGATGTTTTCTCCAGCAAAATCAATAATTCTAAATCGGTGCGAATATGTTGTTAATGGACAGAACTAGATGATCTATGCATAAGACCTCCAGCCCCATTTAATGGCTGCTCTTCTTTTTTGGACTTACCCATTGCTGGGCCCTGTGTCATGTGAATAGCTCCTGGTACCTGCTTCTGGACCTCTGAGATAACTAAGCCTCCTGGTCTAGTCAACCAACTCAGAAATCCCCAACCATTCACACAGTTCTTTCACTTAGTCACAGGTCCAGCCTGGGCTTCTGCTGGCTGATCTAGTGGCCCCCACTTATAAAGGGGGTGATCTGTTGGACTCTTCCTATGTCACTATTTCAGTTTTCTTTTAAAAAGATTTTATTCATTCTTTTCAGAGAGAAAGGCAGGGAGGGAGGAAGAAGGGGAGAGAAGCATCAATGTATGGTTGCCTTTCACCTGCCTCCAGACACAGACCTGGCTGGAGACCTGGCTTACGACATGGTGATGTGCCCTGGCTGGGAATTGAACCAGCGACCTTTGGGTTCACAGGCTAGTGCCATTCCACTGAGCCATACCAGCCAGGGCCTATTTTAGTTTTGAACTAATGGTTTAACTGTCTTCATTAGATACTGGAGAAAGTGCAAGTGGGCATTGAAAATGCAATCCAACAACAATGGGAAAACTGGAAGCAAAGCAGTAAATATAAACACATTAAAAATGATGGTCTGTAGGACTGTTGGCTAAGAGCTCCCAGCTAACCTAGTAGAGATTAGAAATCAATGATGATAACAAAATGTAGTCAGTTGATAAGAGCCTTTCATACAAATTATCTCTTCTATAGAAAGTTTAAAGACCTTCAAAGATATGGACTTTGTCTTTTTTTACATTGTTTCATTCCTTATCATGCCTCTCAAAGGGAAAAGTGAATTAGCTCTCTCTGAAGAAACCTCTTCCAAAACAAGGTAAACCTCCATGGATTTTTTGCAAGGTCACAGTCACCAAGGGATTTATTCTTCCCTGGCAATAGCTGGTGGTCAAATCCAGGGTATAGTTCCTTAGGGTTATAGGCCGTTGCTTGGGAAGCGAGGATGATACTCAGGTTGTGTAGAGAGGAGCAGACAATTATTTGCTACCCAGGGAAGAGGACTGCTAGAACTCGTCTGCCTTCTTCCCAAACGTCGGCCTGACTGGAACCAGGGGATTTGGAAACTCTTTTCCATAGGAGTCCTTATCACCTATTCATCTTTCTCAAGTCAAGAATATGGACCAATGCATGAGTCTGAATCCCGTCTTCACCACTGACTACCTCTTTAACCTTGAGCAATTTATTTAACATTTTTGTGCCTAGAGTTCCTCATGTATACACAGACACACGCCATACCTTGTAGGACCTCTGTGATGATAAAATGGGTACATGTAAGGGCAAACACTGCCTCACTATTGCAGGAGCTTCATCCATGTTAGAAAGATAGATGCAGAGAAAATAAACCATTGTGAACTCATGAACTTAAAAAAGGCATTTCTTTTCTAGTTTATTAAAGAGGCCTGGTCCGGCCTTATGCACTGGCCTACGACCATACACATAATTTGACATGCAGCACTAACGCCCACGATTTGGTCTCTAACACTTCTCCATTACAGAAAATGAGTGTTTGTGAAGAGTAACTGATTCCAAGTTCTGCCACAGAGGAAAAAATGTCCAAATGAGCCTGGGACACCTTGTTGCCAAATCCTAAGGACATACTAGAAAATGCTTGGGGTGGTTTTTAAAGGGCACAGAAACTTGAAGAGGATTCTTACTTGACAACACTGACAATTTGGGCAGCAAAACAATAAAGCCATAGAAATTAGTCCTTGTGAGTTGAAATATATTCTAATTCTTGTTTGTTGCTTCATATTTTAATATTCAGTAAGGCCACAACCCCCACTGGTTATTCATATATTTTAATAATTTTCATAGTTCTTGCTGGTTTGTTTTTCTACTTAAAATTTAAAATTAGTTTATCTAGTTCTAAGAAAAATCATGTAGGTAATTTATTTGTATTAAAAATGACGTCAACTGATTTTAACAAAATAATAAAGAATTCCAGAAATAATTAAGAAAAAGACCAAATAACAGACGAAACTGAATAAAGAGATATGATACATATATTTTAAAAGCTTAAATTGAACATCTAAGCTCTAGAATCTGATTTGAAGAGCTTTCTCCTTATACTAGCTGTTGTAACATTGGCAAATTACCAAATACATCTCTTTTAATCTTGCTTTGCTATTTTTAAAGCATGAATATTACCCCTATTTCACAAGGATGCCGTGATGACCAAAGGAGATGCACACATGAAACACTCAGCACAGTTCCTGGTGCCTAGTAAGTGCTCAATAAAAATCTGATAGTTACTGCTGTCAGCACAAAGACCCAACTCCTTACCTTACCTACAGAGACCGCTCACTGTCTTCTTTGCCAACCCACCCCTCTAATTTCTCCACTCCTTTTTCTTTGCCCTCCGTTCACCACCTTCCCATCAATATTACTCTTCTGTTAACTCTAAGAAGCATGTACCTCTCTTGACCCCACACAATCACTGCTGCTTCCTCCGAGTTCGTTTATTAGCTGGGACCTTCCAGAGGTGTCCTTCAATTTGTAGCTCAAATGTTACTTTCTGAGAGGACTTGGCTGTTGATTATCACACCTTCTCATTTGTTTCCTTGCATTTATGCTAAGCTGTTATTTAGTTTATGCCTTTACTTCCTGTTGAGAGGGAAGGTGGGCCTGGGAAGGTCCACATGGCAGGTACAGCTAGAGCCCCAGCATCAAAAACAGGCACTGCTAGGAACTGCACAAGCACGTCTACTGAGTAAATGCCTCAGACTTCAACTCCAAAACACCGGTGAAGAAAATGCACATTTTATGTACAACAGCAAATCCTATTTCGAGCTAAAATGTTTAACTGATTAATGTCTCATGCAGTTAAAAAAAAAATCCAATTCAGAAATCAAAGGCATTTTTATATACCAATAATGAAACATCAGATATAGAGGCTAGGAAACAAATCACATTTACCACAGCAACAAGAAAAATAAAATACTTAGGAATAAACTTAAACATGGAAGTAAAAGACTCAGAAAATTACAGAACACTGATGAAAGAAATTAAGGAAGATACAAATAAATGGAAGCATATACCATGTTCATGGATGGGAAGGATTAACATCATTAAAATGTCCATTCTACCTAAAGCAATCAACAGATTCAGTGCAGTCCCAATTAAAATACCGAAGCCATATTTCAACAGATAGAGAAAAAAATACTTCAAACATTTATATGGAGGCAAAAATGACCACGAATAGCCATGGTAATCTTGAAAAGAAGAACAAAGTAGGAGGACTCATAATACTGGACATCAAACTATACTACAAGGCCACTGTAATCAAAACAGTCTGGTATTGGCATAAGAATAGACATAAATCAATGGAACAGAATAGAGAGCCCAGAAACAAACTCAGGACTCTATGGTCAATTAATATTCGACAAAGGGGAAGGAACATAAAATAGAGTGAAAATAGTCTCCTCAATGTGTGGTGTTGAGAGAACTGGACAGGGACATGCAAAAAAATAAAACTAGACCACCAACTCACACCATACACCAGAATAAACTCAAGATGGATAAAGGACTTAAACACAGGCTGTGACACCATAAAATTCCTAGTGGAAAACATAGGAAGTTAAATTTCAGATATCACATGCATAAATATTTTCACTGATACTTCTCTAAGGGCAAAGGATATAATGGAACAAATAAACAAGTGGGACTGTATCAAACTGAAAAGTTTCTGTTCAGCTAAAGGAAACATGAAAAGGGAACATGATAAAGAACATATGATAAGAAAAATTATAAGGGAGCCAACTGTATGGGAAAACATATTTGCCAATGCTACCTCAGACAAGGTTTGATCTCCAAAATATATGAAGAACTTAGGCTAATCAACACCAGGGAGACAGACAGCCCAGTTAAATAATGGGCAAAAGACCTGAACAGACACTTCTTTGAGGAAGATGTATAAAGGGTCCATAGGCATATGAAATAATGCTCAATATCACAAGCCATCAGAACGATGCAAGTTAAAACCATAATGAGATACCATCTCACACCAGTCAGAATGACCATCATTAACCAGCAAACAACAAGTGTTGATGAGAATGTGGATAAAAGGGAGCCCTGGTGCACTGTTGGTGGGAATACAAGCTGGTACAGCCACTATGGAAAACAGTATGGAATTTCCTCAAAAAACTAAAAATGGAACTGCCTTTTGACCTAGTGATTCCACTGCTAGGATTATATGCAAAGAATCCTGAAACACCAATTCAGAAGAACCTATCTACCCCTATGTTCATAGCAGCACTATTTATAACAGATGAAATGTCCATTAGTGGATGAATGGATCAAAAAACTTTGGTACATTTACACAATGGAATATTACACAGCAGAAAGAAAGAAGAAACTCCTACCTTTTGCAACAACATGGATGGAACTAGAAAGTATTATGCTTTGTGAAATAAACCAGTCAGTGAAAGACAAAAACCATATGAACACCCAATACAGAAGACTAATGATCAAAACAAACAAGTAACATAGAACCAGAGAGATGGAAACAAGGGACAGACTTTCAGTGGGAAGCGGGGAGTGGGGAAGTGGAGGAGGAGGCAAAGAAGGGGAACAGTTTAGTCAAGGAACTACATGGATGACCCATGGACATGGACAACATGACAGATTGACTGTGGGAGGGGAGATGAAGAGGGTGGGCAGGGGAGAGCAGTGGGGGAAATATGGGATAAATATAGTATAACAATAATAAAATTAAAAGAAAATCCAATCATATAATTAAATTAACAAAGAATACTCAGAACACTGAGATAAGCAACAGTGCAACAACAAAAAAGAATGTCATTTTGGTAAGTATTAAGCGATCTAATCAAACAGCCACCATACCTACTTCTGTATAACACTTTTGCCTGCAAATTGTGCCTTCACACAGGAGAGGCAGCTCTGTAATTACCCCAATCACCACAGTTAAAAAGCTTAGGAAGAGAATGAGCCAGTAAATCAACGTAAAAGACATAATTGCCACATTCAAAGATGATATGAAGCTGCTTGTTATCTATAGGCTAATATAGTTATTTTAAAAAGGGAAAACAAGAAGAATAAAAAAGGTCAGGTTGTTTAGACTTTTATAGCCGAAATGAAAATGTTTGTACCTAAATTCAGAAAGGTTTCTAGCTCATTTTTTGCTGGTTTCAATTGAATTTAAAGATTTTTAATATCTAGATGGTCTCTACTGATCATCTTGCAGAATCCTGGCATCTATGTCACTAGAAATATTTAAAAGTGTGTTATTAGGAGAACTGATCCACTGTGCTAAACTACATAGAATCTTTCTGCGCTATTAGATTTAGAACAATAAGAGCATAATGTACTTTATATAGCCTAAGTGAATTAACAAGCTCTATTTTGACCCTCTTTGTTCTATAAAATTTGATTTGTCATGATTTATTTACCGTACAGAATGCTATTATTAAACACGTTCCCAAAAGGTCCTTTTCTGAAGAAAAAAAAAGGTTTGCCTCTTTTCCCCTTCAGAATATAGTTTATACAGATTTTTAGTCTGTCTTCTTCTCATTAGTGTAACCCAGGTATTTATTTGCAATTCTATTTTTATAAATTGTTCTTAAGGAGACTGGTGTTAATGATGTAATATATTTAATTGTGTTTGTCTTATTTACATTCTAGTCTATAAATTCCTTGAGGGTCTGAAGCTTCATTTCTGTTACATCTTAAAAGGAGACTGTGGTGTTTTGCATTATTTATTTATTTTTGACAAAGGATACCTCTTGGTTTTGGCTTTAGTTTCTCCATCAACAAAATGAGAAAACTAGACTATAATAGTATTTTCTAAATTTCAGGTCTCTATCCATCAAAACTGGCATCACATATATTTCCTTAATGGAATACAGATTAGAACAGATTGTGTTACAAGAGAGACACTAGCATATGAAGCATAGGTAAAAACTATGAAGTATTTGTTCTCAGGTTTTATGTAGGTATGCATGCAGATATATATAGTGGGTCTTGGTGTTATGTTTTTATAAATGTGGGTCAAGTCAAAAAATGTGAAAGGCACTGGGGATAGAAGATCATTCAGTTTCTTTGAGGTTTAAATTTTGTCATTTCTAAGACACTCAGGTGTTAACCTTTCTTCTTATATCATCGTTCACTAAGAACCATTAATGAATCATATGGAATTTTATCCAAAGGAGATTAGTAAGAAAATTCTAATAGATATACACATTAATGAACAAGAAAATGTTCATTACTGAGTAAAAGCTGGAAGAAATGGTTGTTTGGCAATTCCTTTTTCTCAAAACAAACAACGTAGCCAGAACTTAATTTCCATAAAAATTTTCAATTTAAAACACCATAGTCTAATATGACTACTGAGAAGATAATAATAAAGTCTCCTATTGTGTAACTAGGATGTCCCATAACCTCATTCTCATGTTTGAAATAAAAATATCCTGGATAATTTCTAGAAGAGTCTCTATAAAAAAATAAATATAGAGCCTTTGATAAGTCCATTGCAGATAAAGTTTAATATTGGAAATATGAGGATTTAACTCTATTAAAGTCTTTTGTACCATTAGTATCATAGCTCTTAGGTTACAAAAATGTTTGCTTAGGAAAAGAAAACCCCTAGCACATATTCACCCCAATTTTTTCCATGATCACCCTCGACAGGGTAAAGGACTATTCAGAGGGCAAATGATGCATAATATGTCACTTCCCTATTCAGTACCCATCACTGACATCACTGAATAAGCACAATGTTTTTGCAATTGAGCCTTCCAGAAAGCAAATGCCAGTCAATAAGCTGAGAGGAAACCTTTTCCTTATCTGGCGCAGATCAGCATCCATTTGCGTCAGACAACTTTGGCATGGAAACCAAGTTGCCATTACACACGCAGACACACACACACGTACGTTTGCCCAATGACTGATACATACATGCATTCAGTAATCTGGTTTGAATTAGAGAGCAACGAGGCACTTTATAGTGAGTAGCTCTAACCTTCTATTGAGTTTGGTTTGTGAAGTTGCTTGATTTAATGAAACCCAACTTGTATTCTTTAAACTCATAAATCAAGGTCATACATGAAGGTAGATTACAAATCTCCCTTTCTTTGTTGCCTCTTAAAGCTCACATTCCCATCAAGTGGCTTAGTAATGGAAATGATACAGACTATGTGATGTGCTGTAGTAAACTAAATCGCTTAAGTATTATTTATATATAATAAAGTCTTGAGGGTAGATAAAAAAGGAAAGCTAGGCTAATCTAGTAAAGGCGCCATAAAGCCTGACTGTTAAAAACAAAAACCTCAGTTTCTTTTTGCTCATCAACATCACCTCGTAACATAATTAATGTTTATGAATTATTGAACTGGGGAGTAAATTTGCCCCTTTAAGTCATCTGACTTTGCTTCTGAGGAGTCGTGCCACTTCCTCTTCATGTCAATGTCTTGCATGGCTGAACTGCCACAATCCACCTTGGCCATGAACGTTCAAGCCATCCGGAGCCCTCAAATCAATTGTAACAGCCGCTGCTGTCTTACACCAACACCCAGTGACTGATAACAAAACCTGTTTGCTTTCAGTTCTCATCCGAAGCAACAAACCAGTCCCTGCCTCCTCTTAACGGCATTTGCCATAATCAATAGCAATCCCATCACACAGAAAGCTGCTCGGATGCTTTAGTCCATCTGGCCACATTTTATTTTCAAAATTTGAAAATGTAGTCATTGAGCAAGATTAATGCTAAAATATTATTTCTTGAAGTGTCATATTACACGTAATCTCACAATTTAACACCACATCATGTTCCTAGTCTTTAATTCCGTTTCTAAAGTGAATGACTAAAATAACAGGAAGACTTTGAGAGAAAAAAACTGTATACTCTGAAATTCTGCAAATTTATATTTAATAGAGAAAAATTACATCTCCTTTCAGATTAATCTAGATTAATAGCATGCTTTTAACTGTTTCAATATTTTGTTTCAACAAAACTTATGAATTTTAAAAAACTATTTAGCAATATCATTACATAAATGAAATAAAAATTTAATGCAATATTATTAGCAAGTATTAGTCAATAAACAGTGATATTAATTGCATGTAGAAGGCTATAATTTGCAGATATAAAAATATACAATTTCCTGAAAAAGTTATTACTTGTAGACGGAAACCAGTACACTTTATAAAAATTACGAGTTGCCTAACACCTTAGTCATTTGCAGGAAGATAACACTAATCTAATTTGCAGAATTTGGAGAAAACTTGCAAAATTTTAACACGTTACTACACAATTTTCAACATTAAAGATACTGAATCTACTCTACATTTTAAGCTAAACATATAAAAATGAATGGAATGCAGACACTGGGGCTTCGGGCAAACAAACCAGACACAGAAGCACGGAGGTGGCAGCAGCC
Organism: Noctilio leporinus; assembly: GCA_004026585.1. Classification (NCBI taxonomy): domain Eukaryota; kingdom Metazoa; phylum Chordata; class Mammalia; order Chiroptera; family Noctilionidae; genus Noctilio; species Noctilio leporinus. The sequence continues at coordinate 66,626 of PVIW01002258.1, read as the reverse complement.
ACGGAAAGTAGAAGAATTATCACCGTGGGTACAGAAGTACCAGTTCTACCAGCTCCAAATCCCAGTACGTGTGATGTATGCGCTCGTGGAGCAGGACTTGAATCTCAGTTCAGCCTACTAGTTGTATTACCTAACGGTCTCTTAACCTTGCCTTTTTCTTATCTGGAAAGGTGGGTTTATCTAGAAATGGTGAGTAGGAGTTCAAAATGAATGAATCAATACAAGAAAACATGAGCACATGGTAACTTCTCATTAGTTTCACTTCCCCTTTACACAGATCCTCACCTTCAAACACCTTCTATGTTTAGTCACCATCCTCAAATGTATATAAGACCTATCTCCCTCATTTAAACTGTAAAATGACTATTCATAGAACTCCCTGGGCAGAACTGGAACCCATGGTAACAATGGCCTGGAATCAATGTAATAAAGATCCTGGTCAAGAACATGGCCTGCCAAAGTGAGGGCACCGTAGCAATAAAGGGGTGTGGGTGAACAGGGTGGGCTCAAGGAAGGCACCACAGAGCAGCCTCCAGAGAGGACCACCAGGTATGGAGCCTGTTGACTTGCCAAAACAATACTTAAACTGCCTCAGAATCGTTTTGTTCCGGTCCTGGCTGGGTAGCTCAGTAGATTAGAGGGTTGTCCTGATACATCAAGGTTGCGGGTTAGATTCCCAGTCAGGGAAGATAGTAAGAAGCAACCAATGAATGCATAAATAAGAAGAACAACAAACTGACGCTTCTCATTCTTTTTCTCAAAATCAGTAAGAAACACTTAGAATTGTTATATTCCCTGCACCTTGCTTCTTCCCTCCTTGTGCTGGGAAGGGAAGGGGTTGTTATTCTCAGCAGGCCCCGGCTGAGGTAGACTGGACTTCCTGTCAAATACTAAGACTACTAATACTAAGAAGAAAATGAGCACTGGAAAATATATTCCTCAACATTTTGTGATTAAATGCTATAATCCCATTAATCCATGGAAATATTTTCAAGTGGCACCACTTTAAAAATCTACTCCTTCATATAACAGCATGCAGCACCCATAAGGGAATTCTGTAGATCAAATCAGTTATACATCTGTTCCAACAACTGTTACAGATTGACTTGAATTGTGTCTTCATAAATTTTAGGTAGTTTGACCACTGCATATACTGCCTAAAAGCCTCTTTGTGTGCGCAAAGATTTCCACCAACACATTGTCCACAAAGGCTGTGATTACAACCAATGGTTTTTCCACTTCTGGAAGCTTAAAGAAAAAAAAAAAGCTGTGAAGCAATACAATTTCATGTATCGAGACCATTTCACGGGTAAAGTTTAATCACCTTCCCTACTGGCCTCCTGTCTCTCCTGACCATGTTGTAAGGATCTATCCCTCATGCTTAGGTCCAAATTATCAAAATTAACAACTGTTAGTAGAGAGGGATTAGTAAAGGGATTTGAAGTTTTGAATTTGCATCTCGTTAAGAATGTGAGCCTCTAGAATAATGTGCTGTACAAAATAATCACATTTCATCTACTGAATTTTAATTTGGTTCCTGAATGCATTTAGCATTCTAATACCCAACTGTTGGAGGCTGCGCGGTCTACAAGCAAAGCCACACGAGAGGCAAGAATTAGAAATTCTTTTCTCTGGATGCAGCAAAGTGAGCCGCTCAGTTGAGTACTCTTGAGTACCTGACTTTATTGGGAAACGGGGGCAGCCTGCCTTGCTTCACAAGAGTGAAGCACACACACCGCCTGTCACGTAGCTGGCACTCAGTAAATGGTATCTGCCAATATTAATCACAGCGATAGTACTAATGTCACTTAATTAGCTTGTGTGCTGGGATTTCCCATATGCTAAGTCTAACACTATGTATCAAAGGCTTCTGTAATTTGTGAAATTAGCAAACAAAGGATGTTTAAACGGGACATAAAAATGTCATGGGAAAAAGTAAAAAGCAAGTTCAAATCTAGCTTAGGTATCTTGGGAAAAACTTCACCAAGCTGTATGTAAAGGGTCAAAAAACTTACAACAAGCTAGAGTTAGATAAGTTGTTTTCTTTAACCTAGAATTATCTGTCCTATATTGGAAATACACTCTTATGTTTACTCCCCAGCATCCCGTATTTTTTCACCCTGTAATGAGGGGATGAGGAAAAGCGCATGAGAGAAGAAGATGAACAGAGAACGTGTAGTCTAAAAGCATGGAGAACACTTCTCAGAGCTGGTGAACGGTGAGAACAGCTCAAGGAACCCACACCCATGGCTGGGAAGGGAAGGAGCCAATGGGGACTATGAGCAAAGAGGGGTGAGGCTTTAGCCCTGGAATTAGGGAAGCAAGACTAGTTATTTCCTGTCCCCATTCTAGCTATTTAGAAGTCATTTTTATAGTTTAACCAACTGTCATTCCTGACAAGTAAGGAGAACATGATCAACTTAAAGGAAACTTGACAACTAAGCAGATGTAATTTAAAAGAAAGAGAACAGGTACAGATTAGGAAAGAAGAAATACAATTATAGTGGTATTTTTGGGGGTGTATGCATGAGGCACAAATATGCAAAGAGAAGTTGTGAGTAAATATCCCTAAAGGGAAGAGAAACATTCTGATAACACTTATACTATTGTAATACTTATGTGAATTTCTTCTCATAGCAACATAATAAAAATATTACAGATTCAAGTGTACTTCAGAGAGAAAAATACTAATGAAAGGCATAGCTCTAAGTACTGCTAACAATAAGTGAATGGATTGCAAAATGATACCTTTAAGGGGTACATTCTATACTTTTTAAGAGATATATTGTATAATGCCAAACCACTTATATAATCTTCAATAAATTAGAAGTGATTAAGTAGACTGATAAAGATTTCAAGCAATAAAATCTATAGCTCAATTCAAATATAGCTAATATATCAACAGTAAAAGTTTATAAAATAAAGTCAACTTGAGTGCCAGAATTTAACCTATTTAAATATTATTCAACATTAACACAATTTTGAAATAGCAAAAAAAAAAGTCTGTGGAAATTACTTCTACCCTAATCACATTCATAGTTTTTTATTTGATTTTTTATCATCAGTGTTGCCTCTAGTTGACAGACTATTTTTTTGCCTTCTCTATGTTGTTTCAACATAATAGTGTTAAATCAAAATTAAGTGAAGTAACAAATATTTAAAATAATGAATAAAACATTTTCAAATATTTAAGTTATAATATTTCTTGGCAGTTTGTATTTAAAGTTAGGAATTAGTTACTGTAAAAATTAGAAATGAAGGACTTACAATATGGTTTTGTGTGTAGGTCACCATAATTGACTTTGTGACAAGAAAAGTAGAAAATATTATTCTTTAAAAATACATTAAGTAAGATGGGCAGTTGGTATATAATGGTAGTTTCAGTTAGGGGAATGAAAAAGTTCTGGAGGTGGATACTGGTGATAGTCAGTTGTACAACACTATGAATGTATTAAGTGTCATAGAATTGTGGAGATAAAAATAGTTAAGCCCTGGTTGATGGCACACTAGATGAGGCGCCGGCCTGCGGACCCAAACGTGGCAGGTTCGATTCCCAGCCAGTGAGTGCAACACAACCAGGCTGTAAGCCAGGTTTCCAGTCAGGTCTGTATCTGGAGGCAGGTGAAAGGCAACCATACACTGATGTTTCTCTCTCTCTTCCTATCTACCTTCTCTTCTCTCTGAAAAATAATAAATAAAATCTTAAAATAATGGTTCTAATGGCAAATTTTATGTTGTGGTTTTGTTTCCACGGTAAAACAACACAAATATGTAAAAAGGACAGAAAATAAAGGATAAAAGAGCAACTAAAGAGAATAAGAAAACAGAAGATTAAAAACTCCATAGTCTAGCCCTGGCTGGTATGGCTCAGTCGTAGATTGAACACTGGACTCTGAACCCAATGGTAGATGGTTCGATTCCCAGTCAGGGTATATACCAAGGTTACAAGCCAGGTCTCTGGCCAGGTCCTCAGCTGGAGGCAGGTGAAAGGCAACCATTCACTGATGTTCCTCTCCCTTTCTTCCTCCCTCCCTTGCCCTCTCTCTAAAAATAATGAATAAAATCTTACACAACAAAACCCTCCATAGCCTAGATGGTAACACTAAATAGGTAAGGTTAAAAAAACCTTTCAGGAGGAAACAGCATATAATCTTGAAGTCAACAAAGGTTTCTTACATAGGACATTAAAAGTATTATAAAGGAAAAGGCTAATTCATTGGACTACATTAAAAATAAGGTCTTTGTTCATAAAAAACACTGAAAAGGGGAAAAGGCAAGCTATACTGTATAGTATATAACATATAAATATGTGTTAATCAACTATGTTATCAGCCCAGCCCTGATCAACAGTAGGCTGTTAACAGTTAAGTTTTGGGGGAGACGAAAGTGATACATGAATTTTCAACCGCATGGGGGGTGGAGGGGTCAGCACATCTAACCCCCATGTTGTTCAGCTGTAATATGATTTGTGCATTTTGCAGCATTTATGTAGTATTTTGTTAAAAAGTTAAAAAAAACAAACAAACATCAAACAGTACCATTCAAACTTAAAATAATAAAAAAAATTTTAATGAAAAGAGAAAATCCTCAATTTCAAATAAAAACCGGAAAGATCACAGCACACTAAAAGGCCTAGGTGCAAAAACTCTGCAGTGGAAGACACCAATTGCTGGCATGTACTCTTCTGGATTTCTAGCAGGAATGGTAGAAATTTAGAAAACAGGTTTTATGAGAGTACGTTTCAGAGTCTGGGAAGGAACTTGATTATAGGAAGTGCTTGGCGGGGGAAGAGATGGACCTGAGCCTGGCAGTGCAGCACAGAATGAGGGGCTGAAGGAAAATTGTGACCACACATCCCCAAGGGTGGCAGCTTCGTCAAGAAGGGAGACCCCCAGGTTCCATTATAAAAAGCCTGTGTCTTAAGTGCCACAGCTATGCGGACACTAAAAAGTAAGGCAAAACCCAGGGCAAGAAAAAATTATATATATATATATATATATAGGAAGAAATTTGATCTCCACTTGAGACCATCTAAAGTCCCTCTCACCGCCCACCCCCTTCAATTCCTCCACATGCTATTTGCAGCAATCCAAAAATGAGCAGTAATCCAACCAGCTTGTGATGTAAGTGTACATACTGGAAAAAGGAGGACCAACAAGAACAACAACAACAACAACAAAAAACCCAGAAAAGGAATGTATACAAAGGACAGATTAAGATATTCCCACTCTACCCAGTAGGCCATGTTTTTATTTTACTCTCCTAGGATTTGTATTTAAGCAGTGTGGACATCCATGATAGCAGGGTTCATCAGAATTGAAGAAATGGTAGATTTGGGGGTGGCCATTCTCACAGAGTGTGTTCACATTTTCAAAATCAATCTTAATGAAATTAAGGGCTATATTCCTAGAAGGTGGAAGAACAACACAAACGCAGACGTGGGGGGCATGCCGGGAACGGCCATGGCCACTGGGGACACAGGGAAGGCTGGAACCTGGCGACAGACTGCAACCAGGTGAGCCCGGGGGGGACATACAGGACGATGGGGGAGCTGACACTCTAAACTGCTGGCATTTACAGAGCACAAAAATATCTGCCTTTTTGGATGACGTCTTTTGTAGCAGTATGAAGGAATGAATTGGACAGGAGGAGAACTGGAAGGAGGAAGAACGATCAGAACCCCACTGCTGTAAAAGTCCAGCGAGGACCATGGACTGAGAGGAGGCAGTGGCCCTGCCAGGGAGGAGGGCCAGTGTGGAGATGCGCCAACTGTGTCTGGTGAAGAGTGTGGTGTGTACCTCGTAGTGGTGGTCACAAGGCAAGGGGGCGGTCTCGGACTGGGGAAGGAAATGAAGAGTAGATTTAGATGGAGTGAGGAAGTGGGATGAGAGACCCACGTGCACCCTTGGTGGGGGTGCCTGAGGAACGGCCCCCAGGGACTGAACACTCTCCCTATGTCTCCCCCCTTCCTGGGCCTGCATGCTGGCTCAAACGGAGAGCTGCCACAAAAAAGTATGAAGTTTCCTTTTCTGAACATTTCAAAGAAAAAGTGGGCAATTATCTTTTTGTAATGGCTATTCACAGATCTACTGAAGATCCTCTTCTAGCCTTTTGATTCTATGGCAACTGTCTTTTTCAGAGTCATATAAAGATGCTTGGGGAATTAATGGGATATTTGTAAAGCATTTTCATTTCCTTTAAAGTTTTTATTTACAATCATTTACATACATTTAAATGCAACTAGAAAAGCATATTTAAATCCAATTTCCTTTGAAATTGCCAAGGGATTGGAACTAGGAAAATAAAAAAGGACTTTAACAGAGGGAAAAAAAAGCTATGACACACCACAGGGGTCACTGTCACTTCCTTGTCTGAATGAACACATACACACACACACACACACACACACACTCTCACGTAAAAGTGGGCAGACCATGCTATTTCTTATAGTAAGTTTATGTTAGGATTCTTTATTTTCTCTGGTAAGTGTTAATACTGCTAAAAAAATCGTAAGTGCTGGTTACCTGGTGGCCCATTTTGAGAAAATTCATCCAATTATATATACTCTTAACATGTGTGTATTTTCTGCATGGATGTAATAAATCAGTAAAATAAAAAAGTGAAAACCAAATATAGAACTCCAACTTTTAAAGAAAACAATAAGTCTGATGCCGCATAAAGATGTAACATCCAATATTTGGACAGATGCTACCAGTCAATTAAAAAATATCCTGTAGGGGCAAATGACATTATGGGTAGAAATAATAATAATCACTAAGCTCATTTGACACAACTGCCAGGTACTCTGCTAAGCACTAGGGAATCCAAGATGAAGAAAATGGCCCTGCCCTCCAGGAGCTGACATTCCGGTAAGACAGACAACTACATCAACAACAAACCCCGTAATAACAGACAGGACATGAGATTGTGGCAGCACAGAGCATTTCTCTTTGAACAGAAGTGGGACAGGGGCGGCCTGCAGGGTGAACTCTGAAAGAGAGCTTTGAAACCAAGGGTGCACCTGGACGAAGGCGAAAAAGAATCTCAATCAGAGGGAATGACCCAAGGTGTGGAGAGACTAAAGCATTTTAGTTAAGGACTAAAGTGGAGTTTATGGACAACTTGTAAGAGTCCGTGCCTTTTGTTCCGGAACAGTTTTTGCCGTCCTTGCTTTCATAAGAACTGACAACTTTAGCCTGCCAGGAAGGAAGTGTTTTAAACCTTAGTTACTTTTTTCTCTTTATTCCTTCAGCTTTAACACACAGCCTGAGGTTTGTCAGAATGTTGAACAAGAACAAAGCAAGGAAATGAAAGAGAAGGCAAAGAAGAAGGGAGAGAGGACCAAAACTCAACATGGCAGGGCTAATGCTATTTCAGGTGTGAATGTTGCTTAACCTAAGGGTTAACTATCTTCTCAAAACAACACCAGAGCTTTCAGAAATTTTTTTCTAGTAGAGCTGGAGAGAGTAACCCTTCCAGTCTCGGAGGAAGAGGCGTTGCAGATAAGTGGCTCCAGGTGTCTCATGAGTTTATTTTTTTGGATTCCTTTTTTAAAGTATACTTTAGTGATTATGCTATTAAGTTGTTCTAATTTTTCCCCCTTTGCCTGATACCTCCCTTCCCTTCAGCAATTACCCCCCAACCCCCAGGTGTTTCATACTTTAGTGGTTAGAGGGAGAAATAGATTCATTAATGGCTGGCATATGCAATGAAGATATTCCTTGCTCAACTGAGAACTGTCTGCAAGCCAGTGGTCACCAGTGGCCAACCGTATGTGCTATATGCAGTAGAACTAGTTGCACATGTAAATATAGGTTAAATACAATTGTCATTCATTATAATCCCATTGACCAGTAGCCCAGAGTGAAGCAATGGGTTGTTATTAGCTAGGGAAGAGCAGGCTGGATGGGCCTAGACCTGCTCTGGTCAGCTCTAGGGAAACCATCACTAGCAAGCTGATTAAGAATGGATGCATTCTTAATCAAGAAATTTTGTGATCAGGCTTTTAGCCACTGATGACTGGTGTGTTTGGCAGTTTTCCCTCATGTTGAAAATCTGTTTTAAGCTGTAATAATCTAGAAAGATATGAACTGAAAATGAATCTTTCCAATTCCTGATTGATGACGTCACAATTTTTTTTGTTTTATACTCTGGAGTGTTCTTTTTAAACCAAAAATAGCTTATGAATATATAATCAGTAGTGAGAAATACTAGTTTTTGATGAAGTTTCTTATGAGTGAAGTTGTTAAGGCTGGGAACAATGAAAAATAATTCAGATAATATTGTGAAACGATTAAGACAACAGATTTTGCTGAAAAACAACTGAGCAAATAAACACTAAAGCAAATCAAATTGTAAAACATAGAAATAGTAAAAAAAAAAAAAGTCAACCAGTCCCTTAAGTGACCCATAGTACTAATTACCAGTATGTGAAAAAAAAATCACCACCAGGAACTGTTACTGAGACATAAATACTTATGGAAGGATTTCCAGATAATGTCTTGGGGACTCTGGCATAGATGAAGAGTGACGGGGTCTTCTAATAGATACCCACACGAGGTACAGATTTTTAAGCTACTGTTATATCGGCCAGCCTCCATCTATGCATTGTTAGGGTCAGAGATGGGAATATCATAGTAGAACCTAGCTCCTTCAAGCCTCCTTTATTTAACAGTAGGGACAAGGAGTGAGTGCTGTGAGCAGGGATTAAAATAGAATTTAAAATTCAGGTCACTCATTTTTTCATCTTCCCAGAGGTGAGGTTCTTTTAAGTTGTCTGATCCTGTCTTGGCCACTGGGGTCCGGCTCAGGAGGAACCTGAAGCCGAAAGAAGAGCCATCTAACTGTATGAGCGCTCAGATGGCATCTGTTCTTCGACTGCTTGAGTTCTAACCTACTGTGGACATCCTCCTGTCCTCAGCAAACAACTCTCTCACATTCACATGAAATATGACTGTATTTTTCCCGTTTGGGAAAGTGATTATCATGCCACCCAAGCCTGAGCCAGTTTGCCCCGATTCCTTTCTTTCACAGTCAGCGCTTCCTTCCCAGGGGAGGTGGTCCTGTAAGTCTCACTCTGATCAAGGACCTGATTCGAAAAGCCTGTGGATGGTCACCTTCCACTTGGCATTATTTCGGAAAGTTTTTAGTCTGTCTCCGCACAAATGAATTTCGCTAGCCAGAAGCTGGGTATGTTGCATCACTAAAAGTAAAGACCTACAAAGCATCCAACAAGACAAACTGTGCGGAAGAGTTCCACACTGGAAGATTATGGGGCCCAATCGGCAATGGCTATGATTCTGTGCTCAAAAGTAAGTCGGTGGGGGGGCAGCTAGGCATTACCACAAAACGGGGGCTTTCCTGATGAGGTTTAACATGGATGTTTCACGCTTTTGAAACCCTCTTTGGTATTAGAGCGCTCCTCATCCTGTATCCAGGTTCTAGGTCATCTCTCCCGTCACACTAGAGAAACACTTGGGCAGAGTGAGGACAGACTGTCTGGTCTTATTCCCCCAGGGGCCTGCTGGTAGTCTGCTCGTGGTGGAAATCTATCTTCCCCAGTTATTGTCCAGCCATTTAAGTTTTATGTTAACACAAATTCTCTCTGCCATGGAAAAATGCATGTGCATCCTCACGGTAAGGATATTTTAAACTTCCTTTGTTCTCAGGACCCTACAGGAGACCTAGTCATTTGAGGGGGCCAGAAGTCATGACTGGTGGTAAATTTGATAGGAACTTCAGCTCCATGGACTGAGAAATTGAGTATTTCTTACCTTTTAGAGAGCTTTTCTCAATTACTATACTCGGAATAGTATTTTAGAAATGTAGCCAAATATTTTAAAATTGAGAATTTAATGAAAATCACCTTTAAAAATATTCTACAGGGCTTATTAAGGAATATCAGATATACTTTGCATATAAAATTCATAAATAAAATGTATGCAATATTTAAAAAATAGTACTTGCTATATATGTCATTTAGTTATTTTGTCTTAATTTTAAAAATATGAACATAGTAAGTCTTAGGACATTTCAACACATAAATTTCAACTCTTTTCTCCTTGTAATTTATGGACTGAGCATTTATTTCAATCAATGAGATGGGACTAATTTGTTTGGTGTGTTTGAAGCATGCAAATGACTTAGATCACTATCATCAGAAGCTAATTTCTTTCAGAACACTGATACTCCAGTAGCTGTCTCGCTGGAAAGCGGGCAAGTAATAAAAACATTAAATATCCATGGAGTCCCATCAAGAAAAAAGAAATCACATTGGATTGAAAGGCCTTTTTTCAACCTGCTGTCCAGTAAAAAGAGGAATCTGTGGTTATGATTTGGCCATCTTTATACCAATTATGACTATTTCAATGCAAGCAAATATAAAGCTATAGTGAGAAATAGCTTGAAATAACAGGCTTATGATATTAGTGCCTCTGAATTTTGAGAACATTTCACCCACGAGGCACCCTCAGTCTATTCTATCAAAAGGCATATATATTAAATTTATACCTACAAAAGGCTTATATATTATATTTATACCTATAAATTTCAAGTTATACCTTGAAATTTATTTGTATGCTTATACAGTAGCTGGTTTTAAAAACCTCAAGGAATGGACCATTTTTATGGGTCAATACACTTTTAATGGTAAAATATAATATAATAGTACCTCCCATGTTTTCTCTCACCATTAATATTTTTCTGCCCCAACTACCTCCAGCAATTAGGTTTTATAACAAATGACAACTTTATAATGCCAGGTTAAGGACATTTTCTCAAATTAAACTAGCAGGAGAGGCCATACAATTGGTAGATACCACTTTGTCATTTATTTTTCAAAAAGGGGTCTGTTCTCATTTACACTGACTTGGTTTTCAGTTTCAGCTCATTTCTGGCAGTTAAATCGAAAGACTAAAAATAAGGGATTATAAATAGAGGAGCGAGCTGCCGAAACGCACGGAACCTAATACCTACGCGAACTGCAATTAGCCAATTCTGGTCCCTACGTGAATCACAACCGACGGGTTCCAATCCAATGAATATTTTTACCTGAGGCCACAGTACAGTAGTTTCAGATGGCAATAAAGGAAAGAACCATTGATTCTCTCCTGCAGCCTCTGGGCTTTCCAGGTTTGAGTTTAGCTTGGATAAATAGTTGTTATGATATGCTTCACACCTACCTCTGAGGGATTGGTGTCAAATTAATCTCCGTGTCATCACAACCTTCTCAACAGGCCTTAAACAGTCTTCTCCTTCCTTCTAGGTCCCACATCAACAGTTGGGAGGGTCTGAGTCAAGCTGTGCTTTCCTGCCCTCAGAGTGGCACTGCCAGCACTTGGCTGCTCAGATGATTTTTTAAGCAGAGCAGCCGGACGCCTTCAGCAGCAATACTTTGGGGGCTCTTGGCTGTTCCCCTTGTCTCTGGCTGCTTTGTAGCTGTGCTAGTTAAGGGATCCGACAGAAGGAAAAACAAATGGCTACAATTAGCATTCGCCATGTTCCTGCAAAAGAATTCTGTTGTTATGGCAACGGGAGTTGCCCAGACAACACAGGACTTTGGCTGAGAACAGTGTACTGTATTATTCCAAGTACGGGACAAGATGCCGGATACCAGGCTTTCAATGCAAAGCACAGAGATCTTTGCCGTTATATTGAAGTTTAATTAGGAAGAACTGGTTTCTTCTTAATTTTGTGAGCCAAGGTTCTGGCTGTTAATAGCCTAAAACAAAAGATTATTATTGATCTATTTGTTAAAAATTTCAGTAAAATAATTGGAGCGATTAAATTAGGTTCCTCTTAACTTGATTTTCCTATTACCTACCTTAAAAGGCATTCCTTACTTTTATTGCTGCAATTGTTACTTACAACCTATTTTTTCCTCAATCAGTTGCTATGATATGAATGTACATAATCTGTGAAAAAAATAACATGTGTTTCCTTACACCTGGATATTCAACTATGCCCTAGATGTTTATAATTGCATGAAGGAAGGAGCAACAATGTCTCAGCAATTTTTATCTAGAAGTAAAGTCTTGCAGGTCTCCTAAATCATTTGAAATCAGACAGGAGCATATGCCTCACTCCGTTTTTGAAGTAAGCTTTTGAAATGTTTTGAAACTGGTTTGGTAGCAGTAAAATAAAATGGAAAAATTAATCTAAATGACATAACAATAAGCTACCTTGGCTACCATTAAGTGGCCCTGCAGTTACATGATTGGATCACCGCCATCCCCAGCCGTGTAAACCAGTACCCAGACCTGGTCCAGGAGCACTTCCTGATTGGCCAGGAAGGGAGATCTGCAGCGGCAGCACAGGACAATGAGGCTAGTTGGTATGATTTGGCAGATGATGGTCTTCCTTTCTAAAAGTTCCACAACTCAAGCATCCCTATCAGCACAGGACCGAATATTATCATTGATGATCATTGTTAACATTTACTGGATGCATAGAGCTTTGCATAGTTTGTTCAACTCAGTTTTTACAGTTACCCTAGAAGGTAGGCATATCTGCCCATTAAGAGGTGATGGAACCATGGTGCAGAGATTCAGTAACTCCCAGCAGATAAGCTGCAAAGCTGGAACTTAAGCCTGAGTCCACCCTACAGTACGGTGGTACACCACAACCAGTAGTGATGTAGTAATTGTAAAGCTTTGGTCTTTTTCAGAATAATAGTAAATACAAATTCTATAATAAACTCCAAATGAGAAATTAGTAGTGTATATACATATATATTATATAAAGTAAGTATATTGATTGAATTTTGTAAATAATTATCTGGAGAGGTGGCTGAGTTGGGCCAGGGTGAAGAGCGAAAGAAGTGAACTCTCATTGAGCATATTAGCTAGGACTGGTTTTGGTACAAAAAATACATGTAAATAGTCTGACCAGAAATTGTATCCCTTATATTAGGTAGACATTTATTCTCATTTTGTGAAAGATTTAAAAAATGAAACACCTGTTTTAGGAGTAAGTAGCCATGTATGAAAGGTAAGACTGTTGTATGGCCTGACAGAAATAATCCCACTTGACAGCCTTTTAAGTGCAATCTGGAGAGTTCACATACTACTACAGTTAGTTAATGCCAGTCGAACCCCAAACAGATAGAATTCTGGAGTTGAAAAATGTTTGTATAAATAAACCAACTTGACTAAGTCTAATTTTAGTCCAAGGTGGCTAAATATTAGACCAAAAAGGCAAATATCCCAAGTCTTTATAGGAATTTCAATATCTGAGGTTTTTACTTTTATGAATTACTAGACAGTTATTTATGTAATTCTCAATTATGGAAATAAGAATTTTTGTAAATTGTCAAACTTCTGATGAAATGCAGTACAAATTTTATTTATGACTCCAAATGCTATGATAATGCAAGCCTACAAATATAGTTTAAAAAAAACCCAAATTGATAGGTTGGCACACACAACTGCATTACATGGGGAAATGACTTCGTTCTGAACATGTCTGAGCAGTGGCAGCAGTGAGATTTTTGAGACAGAAAAAGGAGGTGTGAAATGAGAGGGAAGAAAAGCAAAGATCCTCCATGACACTTCCTGATAGCCAGTATTTTCCAAGTAGCATCCATATTTTAATTTTTAATTATGATTAAACTTGTCATTTATAATGAAACTAAAACACATTAAAAAGATATATGCAAAGAAATTCCAGTCCAGTGTGACTCCGACACAATTTGTTATAAACATATTTCATGTACTTAGGAATATTTTAGGATAACAGAAGCAAATTGTAAAAGTGCCCACCAATATGTTAAGATCAAACAAAATAATGTAAGTGAAAGCACTTTGAAAACTGTAAAGTGCTATAAATTGTTTCACCAAAAAAGTGTTCTTTGTGGGCTCAAAGAAATCACCCTTGATGTTTACTTATTTTACATAAACCAATGGGGAAAAGAAGATAAAGTACATAAATTGCGTACCTTTCTAACCCATCCCTTCCAATCTGTTTCCAATTCTAGAACCCCCATCTAGCTCATTTATAGCCTTTCTTCTAAAACACCTCTTTTCAACTATTTAACTAATTTAAATACATGCTAAACTCAAGAGAAAAAGTCCCTCAGCTGATTTTCCCATTACTCACTAAACAGGAAGTCAAACACATCTCCTGCCTCCACCTTATTGCTCTGTACTCTAATTCTGGTATTTTTTTAGTGTATATTCCATTCCAGAAAAAGTAATTTCCTGATTCCACTGAAAGACAGGCAACATCCCGAAGTGATTTAGAGAATGGAGTTTGCTCTCAGATCTGGGTTCAATTCCTGGCTCTGTCATTAATCAGCTTTATGCTTGTTGGACAAGTTACTTAACCTTCCTGAGCTGCAGTTTAAGACAATATCAGTAATGCACTCAATAATGTCTGACATGCAGAGAGTGGTCAAATACTGGCTACTATTTCTCTTTGGAATCTTATTTTCTGAAGTAGATTCCCATTCCTTTTACTACTTATATCTGGGGCAATCTAATCTCTCTGTTCCTACCAGTTAGCTATGGTCAACTTGTAGGCAGAAGTCCCAAGTTTGAATTCTAGCTCTGTTACTTAGTAGCTACACTTATCTGCCAAAGCATACTTTTCAATAATAACCATAGCACATTGAGAATGAATATCTAAACCATTTGCTTACAGAAAAGCATACTTAAACTTGTAAAAACCAAAGGTTCCAATTTAGCTTCATTAATCAATGAAGAAGACAGATCTCAGCCAGTCATCCTTGCGTCACTTTATTATCAGTCCTGTCAAACTAAACGTAACATACCTTCTATTGATTCCTCAGTGAACTCAATTGCTACTATATATTATTTGAATTGTTGCTATTTGTTAGGCTCTGTTGGGAATCTTCCATGCATTATCTGATTTAAACCTTTAGAACAAACCAAGGCATGAATGGTTAAGGTCTCATTTTATGGATGACAAACTGAGGCACAAGGATCAAGTCACTTGCATAACGTTACACAGCGAAGTAGCAGCTGGTACTCTTATTTCTATCCTGTATAAGCCACAGTTAGATCACCCATATGACCTACATTTTCAATGTTCAATTTTTGTGTTTAAATGTTTATATGCTATGTTGTTTACACAGCTCATATTATACATGTATTCTCCTTAGAGTTAAAACTATATGGAGTCAGACCCAGCACATATTTTCAACTATGTAGATAGAGGTCATAGAATTTGATTCTATACCACATAACTTCTAAGCACTAAATAAATATTCATTGATACGAAGGAAATATGCATGACCAGGGCAGAGTCAAGGTAGCGTCACCCACATGATAAATAATTTGCAATAAAATAAAATATTAAAACTTAATCAGCACAGTCTCAATTAGAAAACTGAAAATATGTTCATTAAATTTGCAGATGATTTTTAGTTGAGCAGGAGTTAAAAACTTTAGAAAAAAAGAATTTAAAATGACCTTGACAGACTAGAGAAATTGTTTATCAAAAACAGTAGTCTAATTAAGAGAAGAACAAGATGAATCACTTAAGAACCCAAAACAAGCCCTGGCTGGTGGCTCAGTGGAATGGCGCTGGCCTGTGAACCCAAAGTTCGCTGGTTCAATTCCCAGCCAGGGCACATAACCAGGTTGCAAGCCAAGTCTCAAGCCAGGTCCGTAGCTGGAGGCAGGTGAAAGGCAACCATACATTGATGTTTCTCTCCCTTTCTTCCTCCCTCCTTGCCCTTCTCTCTGAAAATAATGGATAAAAATCTTAAAACAAAACAAAAACAAAGCAAACAAAAAAACAACAGATCAATAGTTCATTGTAAGTATTCAAAGACGAAGCAAAATGATTCAGACCAGTGTTTCTCCAAGTGTGGTTCCTGGATTAGCAGCATCTATAAATGTGTAAGAAATGTACATTTTCATGTCCACCACTAACTTAGTCACCTGGGTTTGATACGCTCCCTTCCCCCACCTAGAGGTGATTCTGACAGATTCAAGTTGAGAACCAAGGCTCTAAGCTAAGGAGTCAACCTATTTTTGTTTTCTTATAAGCATCTGTCTTATCTTATAATTACAGGATTACTATATGCCTTTTTAAAAGCCATCTCAGATTATTTAAATTATAAATGAAAAAAAATCACATTTAGCAAAGTGATCAAAATGTACAAATACTTTCATTGTTGAACTCTCTCTTAAATGAACTTTTGTGACAACGCCAGTGAAAAGAAATCTGTTAAAATCAGTGTTAAAAGTCATCTGGAAGAAGTCTGCTGCCGGGCTGAGTTCCTTCACCTTTCCAATGGCTCTGCTGGCATTGCATAGGCTCCGGTTAGTCACAGGCATCTTCACAGATGTATGAAGTTGCTGCCTGAGACGCTGGGGAAGGAGGTGCAGGCCCACCTGAGATTCCAACCACCCTTGACCAGTTCTGTGCCACCAGGATTCAGGTCTAGCCCTGATTTGCACCCCCTATGTCCACCTCATTACTCCAATAAATCAAGAGTTTATTTTATGTGTTTATTTTATGTATTTTAACTAACAGCCAAAATGTGTATTAAAAAACAAACAAACAAAAAACCAACTCCTGGCATGGCAGCATTGAAAAATCATCACCAATAACTGCTACTATTGAAGGAATAAGGTAAGAGGAGGTGAGTTGATGATTGTTCCTTAGTGGATGACAGTTTGATAAGAAATACCAACAAAGTTTCTCTGCCCACGTCTGCCATTTCTGTTCTCCCTGCGCCTTCACATTCTGTCAGTTATAATAAACAATTTTTTACAAAGATACAATTTTGGCCCTGGCTGGTGGCACAGTGGATTGGTGCTGGCCTGCGAACCCAAAGGTCTCTGGTTCAATTCCCCAGCCAGGGCACATAACCAGGTTGCAAGCCAGGTCTCCAGCTAGGTCCATAGCTGGAGGCAGGTGAAAGGCAACCATACATTGTTGTCTGTCTCCCTCTCTGCCTCTCTCCCTTCCCCTCTCTCTAAAAATAATAAAATTTCATGGGTAACAAAAATGGAAAATACAACGAGACATCATTTTGTCTAATTGGTAAAAATCGCAAACACCTAGCACAGCTGAGGATTTGCTGAACGGACACTGGCGGCTAGTGGGAGTATAACTGACTACAGTGTAATGAATGGATTACTTCACACTACCCAAGTCAGTGTGATAGTATGTATAAAAAGCCTAAAAACTGCTTTGCACCCGTGAACTTACTCTGAAGAAATACTGCTATTTATATTATGATGGTGAACAATTTAAAAGCATCCAAAGGTAAAACTCTGGGGAAGCTGGTTAAATAATGTATGGCTCAACCTTACTACAGGCACTATATATCCATTTAAAACAACGTTAGGAAGAAATCATGTTATATGGAAACTATTCATAACAAAGTTACTATGCACAGCATCTCTGAATTCAAAAACATATGTATGTTTAAAATTAGATAATCAATGCAAATAATGTATACATAAGAATAGTTAGGTTATGGGTAAACTTCATTTTCTCCTTTATACTTTTCTGTATTTTAAAATCATGCTCTTAATAAATGTTTGTGTCTGAAAACTCAAAGACACTAGCTTTTAAACAAACCCAATGTTTACTTTTGATGGGTGTATTTTATGCCAAAGGCAGCTCAATTGGTTCAAATGTAGCAGTCAAAATAGACTAGATACTGAAGTGTCATATGTTGGATCTGAGCTATAAGTGTTAATCAAAATAAATATCATCTAAGAAAAGAGAGAACAGGAGGTCTAAGCCATAAAAGAATAAAAACTATTTATCTAATAACCTAAGTCATAGACAAAGAAATAGGGTAAGTGATAAACAAAGGACCATACATATACTTAGTAATTCCATAGAGTAGAATTGACATTTCAAAAATGAGCAGCTTCCATTTCATATTAATACTTTCTGAATTTAAAACTACCATAATTAATAATTTGACCTTGGAAGATAGTATGGAGTTTTTTGAGACAAAGAAACAATAATCATCTAGGGGAAACATACCTTTATTCACTTAATATACATCTAACTCATCAACAATAGAATCATGTGCTTGGGAACTTTAAATATGAAGAATTATTTTCCTTTGGTAATAGATTATGCATTTAAAAGCAGTTTATAAAGAAGCCACTCAAATTTTGTCCTAAAGTTACATCTAATTATGCTTGTTTTAAGTTTGTTACCTTGACAGTTCACCCTGATTCATGTCTGTGAGCTATAAGGTGAGCAGAACATTTTATGACAATAATTTAGTACACTCAAGCAATACTTCCCGATTAATAGTAAGTACCGGGGCATAATGGAATTCACATCAGATGTATAAGTTGGAAGGCTGGACTTCAAGACTCTGTTATGTAAGTCATTTGTTTCTTTTTCTCCATGTATTCACATATTTACTCATTCATTGAACAAATGTTTCTATTGAAGTTTTTCATGGTATAAGTTGTCTCTTTAGAATAACATTCTTGGAGTATCTGCAGTTCAGTTAGAGAAGCTAGAGGGGCCCTGGAATGCTATTGCATGACCACAAAGAGGAAAAGACAGTGGACAAGTGCACCAAAAGAAATCCAAAAGAAGAGGGTAAGCAGGTGGCATATTTTACAACATGCTCTTTCCATGTATAATATTGACCAGACCTGTCATTCTAAGGTCTCTAACTGGAAGATCTGAACAATGTGGAATATTATATTACCATAAAGTGACAGGCAGTCTGTCCTTTAATTAGCAATTTGACATAAATGTTAAATGTTAAAGTTCTAAATTGTGTCAAATCTATTTATTCCCAATATGAAAAACACCTATGAACCAACAGAAAAATAGGCAAAAGACTTGAACAGGCACTTCAGATACTAGGGTATCCCAAAAGACAAGGAATTTATGAAAACGCACTAAAGTTACTCGTAAAAGGAAACATAAATTAAAACCACAATGAGCTAGCCTACCAGAATTGTTGCAACAGAACTCTCACACGTTGCTGATGGAAGTATAAAGTGGCACATTTTGGAAAACTGTTGGAGGTACCATCTACTAGAGCATCTGCAAACCCAATGACGCAACAATTATCCCCTCGGTCTGGTACTACCTGACAGAACCAAAAGATGTGTATAAAAGTCACATGTTACTTATAAGAGCCCCAAAGTAACTATCTCCCTACAACAAAAATTGGTATTTTTATGAACTGAAATACTAAATAACAAGAAGAATAACAAACTACAACTTTACACCACAACATGGATACTAAGTGTATGACTCCATTTGTAAAAAGGACAAAGGAGGACAGGTTTATGTGGTCATAGTCAGAGCATGAGAAGTGTGAGGTTACGAATAGGGGGGGCCAGATGGGGCTTCCATGTTTCTAATACCATTTTTTGATCCGGGTAGATTTATTCTGGGAGCATTCACGAAACCACGTACTTAGGAATTGTGTACTTTTCTCTATATATGTTACTGTTCAGTTACTGTACATTGATAATCTTTTATTCCCAATTTGAAAGTAGAAAGAATTTGCTATTTAAAAGAGGACAAGGCCCTGGCTGGTGGCTCAGTGGGTAGGTGCCAGCCTGGGAACCCAAAGGTCGCTGGTTTGATTCCCCAGTCAGGGCACGTAATTAGGTTGCAAGCCAGGTCTCCAGCCAGGTCCATTGCTGGAGGCAGGTGAAAGGCAACCATACATTGATGTTTCTCTCTCCCTCTCTCCTTACCCCTCTCTCTAAAAATAATAAATAAAAATCTTAAAAAAAAAAAAAGGAAAAAAGGAGGACAGCACAGGATTAAAGAAGATCTCAGTGTAAAACTGTAAGGGGATTCTAGAGAGGATCAGAGATCTGTGTAGTAGGGGATGAGGTGACTAATATACAGAACACAGAAAAATAGTTTACACTTTTTAAAACAGGTAGTTTTGGACCTAGGTGCATAGAAATTACCACACAGAGAGTATACTAGGAAGGTATATAAAACTCATCTGTCTTTAAAACCAATATGTAGCAGTCACAGAGTTACTTTCTAGGAAATGTTATGTTTCTATAACATAGTACTTAAGAGTTTTAACTTCATTCCATTACTGAATAGATTTAATTTTTTACCCTGAGCAGGTCCCATATTTTTAAGTTTGGGTGAAGAGAGGGAGTAGGGTTCAGCCAATGAAGAGAAAGGAGGTTAACAGAATAGACAGAACAGTTTCCAGCAATAGGGAGTAGACAGAACGACCAGCGTTTAAGAAGTGATGAAAATCTTGAGGCTCATTAGAGGCTGGCGCTGTCCAGGGCCGCACCGGTGGCACAGGTCTGGGAGCGCCCACATGCCAGGGCTTCCCCCGCCTGAAAGGCTGCGTTGGATCGCTCTTCGTGCACCACGTCCTTCCCTTATTTCTTCTGCACCAACCAGCACAGAGCACTGCTATCATTACTGCAGAAGTTGCCTGATGACAGATCACAACGAATGTCAAAAGATCTTTTTCTCTCTCTTTTCTCGCCTCCTTTGGAACATGGGGAAGACTACAGAAAATGTATGATAATATGCTTCACATCCAGCCATAAAATATACTTTGGATTACAACTAAAACCCTGTTCATGGTTTATCAAACATCAGCTTAAGAACTCCTCAGGCTAACTTTATTAGCAAGGAGTAATATAAGAACTGATAAAGTTTTCTTAGTTGTATCCTATTTGGTTTGAAGTTCTATAGATTTTGCATTATTGGCTTATTAGAACTAAAATAAAACAAGATGTTATTAACATTAAAAAAAAAAAAAAAGATTTTATTATTTCCCGAGAGAAAGGAAGGGAGAGAGGCAGAGAGGGAGAGAAACATTAATGTATGGCTGCAGTTCATCTGCCTCCAGCCACGGACCTGGCTGGAGACCTGGCTTGCAACCTGGCTTGCAACCTGGTTATGTGCCCTGGCTGGGAATTGAACCAGCGACCTTTGGGTTCACCGGCTGGTGCCTTATCCACTGTGCCATTAGCCAGGGCCTGTTACTAACATTTTTAATGTTCAATCTAAACATCATTTATTGGTTCATGTTTTAATATGGGAAAGTGGTAAAGGAAGATTTTGTTTTTATTTGCATTATCACATTAGCACTTTTCTGCTGCATAAGTACTTTAATGGGTAATTTAATAAGCAAAATCATCATATTTCACAATTTTTAAAAATGCCAGATTTTTTTTAAGGCTGCTATAATAAACTAGGTGAGGGTAAATAAAGTTGATATATGAGGAAAACATATGAGTGACATTCTGTCACTTTCTTTAGAATATTTCAATGTTTCTTTATTTCATTATTCCTCTAGAAATTGGGAATAGACAGCTCCTCTGACTAATTAACCAAAAGGAGATTGCAATCATGATTAGTTAAATGATAATGTATATAGCACATAGTGATAATTATCATTTATTCAAATATTACTAATAAATGGAAAAACTGTTTACGCAAAATGCTATCCCATCACAATGATGCCATCATTTCCTAGACTATTTAACAAGTAATCATGTAACAAGGGAGCCACCATTTCCCTCCAAATCACAAACAGGCTTAGCCATACTTGCTGCGTCCTCGGCTTTCACACAGCCAGTGTAACGTCATATGTAGACACTTACTTACAAAAGAGCAGCTAACTATAATGTTAATGTTTCAAAAAGCTGATTTCATCCTATTCTTTCTAAGGATTCAGTTGATCCACTCAGTGCCCATGCAGCACTGGCAAGGCAACCTTTCCTCTCAAAGGAAAACAAACAAACAAACAAACAAACAAGTGGTACTAAACTTTTTCTATAACTCATTTCCATCATTGTTTTCTCATGTTAAAATGATAAAGAAAGAAAATACTGAGATACGTGACGAAAAAGGTTGGCTGAGGATCCGCCGTATTTGGAGTAGCACATTGATGACCTCAAGGCGGAGGCACTACGGCTCTTGCCTCTTCTCCTCGCCTACCGATTTTTGGGAACGCACATTAAAAGAGTATTTCAGATAAAAATAGAATCCGTCTAGTTTAGGAGAAAAGGAGATAGCTAATGAATGAAATGGACTTTTATAATTACATATATACACATATATGTTCATGTTCTATTTAAATGGGGATACACGAAGTTATTGTTGGAGGTGTCTTGCTATCATGATTCTCTGCCTGTTGCCAATTAAAAACTTTAATGTTTCCAAAAACTTTAATTTTCTTCGAAGTTATTGGTACTTTACATAGAAATCCAAAAGGTTTCCAATCAAATATCAGCAGACCCTGACTCTGCCTAATTTACATTTCTCCTTCTGCTACTTGATTAAACAATTTTAGACCTTACTTGCTGACTTCCCATTATGAGAGACGTAAGTCCAATTTCCTCCCAACCTGGGTTTCTGCCAAAGGCTGCTCTCAGGACTTGCCCCGCGGCCAAAAGAAACAAAGAAAGCAGGACAGAACACCCAGGATGAAAGCCACAGTATCTTTTGTAACCTAATGTCACACGTACCATTATTCCTGCCTTATTCAATTGGTTACAGACTAAGCCTGGAAAATATTTCGGGGGTGATTACATAAGGGATGTGAACACCAAGGGGGTAGATCATTGGCATCTTGAAGTCTGGCTACCACAGCACTGATATTATAATTGTAAAAGAGCTCATACAGCTATATCAAACTCAAGGAGTATACTATGATTACATACTTTTATGTTTCTAGAGTTAGTAATTGCCTCGCCTCTCATGCTCTCCCAACTTGTCCCCAAAGCTTTATAATATAATTGTATACATGGCCAAATATATCAGATTATCTTCTGCATTACTCAATCTTCCCCTGAAACCCTCTATTGTTTATGCTTTTGTTTCTTATGCTACCCAATATTTCATACCCAAAGGATCTTTCTTCTTTCCTAATAATTCTTCTGTAAACACAGGTGTATCCCATTTTATTGTGCTCTACTTTATTGTACTCAGCAGATACCATGTCTTACAAATTGAGGACTTACGGAAACTCTGCATTGAGCAAGTCTATTGGCTTCTTTTTCCCCACAGGCTCAGATGATGGTTAGTTTTTTAAAATTTATTTTTTAAACAAATACTTCAAATTAAGTTATGCATTGTTTTTATTTAGACGTGATGCTATTGCACACTTGAAAACTATAGTATAGTGTCCATGTAACTTGCTTTTTAGAGATTTTATTCTTTTTTTAGAGAGAAGGGCAGGGAGGAAGAAAGGGAGAGAAACATCAACGTATGGTTGCTTTTCACCTGCCTCCAGCTATGGATCTGGCTGGAGACCTGGCTATGCTCCTGGACTGGGGAATCAAACCAGCGATGTTTGGGTACACGGACTGGTGCCTATCCACTGAGCCACCAGCCAGGGCCGTGTCCATGTAACTTTTATATGTACTTGGCAACCGAAAAATTCATGTGACTACATTTATTGCAATTTGCTTTCTTGTGCCTGGTCTGGAACTGAACCTACAATATCTGTCTGGAACTGAACCTACAATATCTGTCTATCTACCCATCAATCATCTATCTAATTCTATTTTCATCATTAAAATCTTTGATACTGTTGCAATTATTAAGCATACTGTTATTCTCTACATTTCCTCTACTTCCTAAGCGTGCCTTTGGCTGATGTGTTTTTCTTTCTTTTTTTCATGTTGAATGTTTACCTTAAGCGTCAGCACAAATTAATATCTAAGAGTAACAATTCCGTATGAGTGAGTAGGTTTGTTCACTTGGGGCCTCTCTGTGGGGTGCTCTTGCCCTAAACTAGGGCTTCTAGAGGGTGGGAGGGGTGGCGTCAAATGTCAGTATCCAAAGGCCTTTTCTAAACTGTTCATCACCTTTAGAAGGAACACTCTGTAATCTGCTTGAAGTAGCAACTTGGCTGCCAGGAGGGGATTTTTTGCCACTTGTTTCTTTTTCCCTCTGAGTTCACGTAATCTGTTTTCAGTGGTACGCCTCATCCCTGGCCTGCATCACCACTCCAAGGATCGCAATCTTTCCAGACAGCAAGCTTCTCCTCTCCCGGTCCGGAGGAGGAAAGAGGCCGGGGGAGAGAGGAGGAAAGAGGCCGGGGGAGAGCAGCACGGTGGTTAGAAGCCTGGACTTCGGAGGCACCCGGCCTGGATGGAGGCTGAACTGGTCTTTCCCTGTCCCTTCATTTGCAGCTCCCGCCCCTTCCTTCCACCAGCTGCCCCTGAAACCTGTGACTCCTGAGGCCTTGGGTGGTCCTGTGAGGAGGAAATCAGTCTGCTTCTCGTTGGGGTCACCTGCTATTGCGTGTTGAATTATGTCCCCCTAAACCATGTCGAAGTCCTCAACCCCGGCTGTCGTGAATGTCAACTTCCTTGGCAGCTGTAATCAAGCTAAGGCGGGGGTACTAGAATAGGGGAGACCTAACCAAGGGCCTTGTGTCCTCCTAAGAAGGCCGAGAGAAGAGACACAGAGGAAAAAGACCATGTGCAGGGAGAGTCAGAGAACAGAGTGAATGACAGTGCAGGTCGAGGAGCACCAAGGTCCACCCGGAGACGGGAGGGAGCAGGGGGACAGGCTCTTCCTCTAGAAAGAATGGACCTGGCCAACGCCTTGATTTCAGGTGCCCAGTTTCCTGGACTGTTGTTTTAGGTTCCCTAGTTCATGGTGATTTGTTATGGAAGCCTTGGAAATGAATACCGCTGCATTCTAGCTTCCTGCTTCCTGCACCACATTCCTCTCTATTCTGTCTTGCTGTGCTCCAGGTTAAAGGTGTCTTGATTTCACAGAAGTTGAGATTGTTTTCCATTATCCCTCTTTTAGGCTTTGTGGTAAAAGCAGATGAAAACATCTTTATTATGGCATTTTAAAACCAAAAGTCTCTATAGTCTTTTAATTTTACACCTTTTTTCTTCTATAGTTCAAAATACTTAATGTTCTTTAAGTACAGTTTAGAAAACATTTATCGTAAGAATACTAATTTCAACCTCTCTCCTATCACACCCACCTTGCATATCATTATCACTTTGCTGAAGAATTTAGAATAACTTTCTATTGACAGATGCATCAGAGAAGGATGGTAGATATGGAAAAAAGAATGAGGAGGAGTGAACAAATATTGAATTTACTGAATATCTACTTAATTCTAGGTATTTTAGTGGAATGAGATCATATTTTCACTTCATTTTACAAACAGTCTATAAAGCACATAGTGTAATTTCTCTTTTTACAGCTGAGGAAAAGGAAATTTAAAGCTGAGGTAACTTGCTAGGGTCATGCTGACAGTAAGTTAAGAAGTCAAACCAAGACCTTCAGATCTGTAAGCCCCAAACAATTCCATATTGCTTTTCACCACGAGACTGCAGGGCCAGATCACGGAGGCTTCTATAAACAGGATTAAAAAATGTGACCAGTTCTATGCTTTCATAAGTAGTCAGTGAAGAAGAACTTAGATTGGTATTTAAAAAACATTTTTAAAATCCTTGCTTGGGACATTTTTTCATTGCTTTTAGAGGGAGGGAGGGAGGGAGAGATAAACATCAATGCAAGAGAGAACCATCCGTCCGTGGTCTCCCTGTATGATCCACCCCGGCATATGCCCGCCAGGAACCTAAGCTGTGACCTTCCAGCCACAGGATGATGTTCCAACAACAGGGCCAAACTGGCCAGTACTATTACTGGTAAATATATATATATATATCTCAATATAAAACTAAATACTGGTTAAGTGATTTCCTTACTAATTCTGAATTACTGTAAACATACAAAGTCTGCTAGCAGTTCAATACATGAACAGAGTAAACCATTCCTGACACATGGTAGATTTCATGTAATGAAAATACCTAACACAATTAGTGCAATACACTGAACTGATTCAAATAAAATAAACTTTAGAAAATATGGCTGTAAGATTGTTACTAACATATTGTAATACATAAATTACTGATACATTGTTTATTATGGTTCTAGCCATGTAGGAAACTCCCACTGAAAGGGGCAGAAGGGAAAAATTTGCTATTTTAGTAACTGTACATTTTGTGTACTTCTAAGCAATTTTTAAAGTAATTATTTATGTGCCAGGCAGGCACTTTGCAAAACCTTCATTTCTAATCTTAAAATGAAGTTTCTGTATCTGTGGCTACTCCAAGCTGAACTTTAATGAGGGCAAATACAATAAAAATATTAAAAAATAGACAAAAAAGAGAAAGGGAGATTCACATCTAAACTTAAAAAAAAGAAAAAAAAGACAAAAACCATACGATCATATCACCAGGTGCGGGAAAAGCATTTAATAAAGTGCAGCAACCATTTATTTATGATAAAAACCCTCAGCAAAATGGGAATAGAGGAAGCATGCCTCAACATCATAAAGGCCATATATGAGAAACCTGAAGCCAACATCATACTCAACAGGCAAAAACTAAACGCTTTCCCCCTAAGATCAGAAACAAGACAAGGCTGCCCACTTTCTCCACTTCTGTTCAACATCGTTTTGGAAGTTCTAGCCATAGCCATCATACAAGAAAAAGGAATCAACGCATCTAAATTGGGAAGGAGGAAGTCAAACTGCCATTATTTGCAAATAACATGATAGTGTACATACAAAACCCGAGAGACTCCACCAAAAACCTACTTGACCTAATAAGTAAATTTAGCAAAATAGCTGGATATAATAAAGTCAATATCCAGAAATCAAAAGCATTTTTGTGTACCAATAATGAAACATCAGAGATAGAAGCTAGAAGACAAATCCCATTTACCATAGCAACAAGAAAAATAAAGTACTTAGAAATAAACTTAACCAAGGAGGTAAAAGACCTGTACTCAGACAACTACAGAACATTGAAGAAAGATATTAAGGAAGATAACAAATAAATGGAAACACATACCATTTTCATGGATGGGAAGAATTAACATAATTAAAATGTCCATACTACCCAAAGCAATCTATAGATTCAATGCAATCCCAATTAAAATATCAATGACATATTTCACAGATAGAGAAAAAATACTTCAATAATTTACATGGAGCCAAAAATGACCACAAATAGCCATTGCAATCTTGAGAAGGAAGAACAAGATAGGAGGAATGATACCGGGCATCAAACTATACTACAAGGCTACTGTAATCCAAACAGTCTGGCAGTGGCATAAGAATAGACATATAGATCAATGGAAAAAAATAGAGAGCCCAGAAATAAACCCAGACTCTGTGGTTAATTAATATTTGACAAAGGGGGAAGGAACATAAATGGAGTAAAAACAGTCTCTTCAACAAGTGGTGTTGGAAGAACTGGACAGCAACATGCAAAAAGATAAAACTAGACCATCAGTTTACACTGTACACCAGAATAAACTCAAGATGGATAAAGGACTTAAACAGAAGCAGTGCCACCATAAAGGTCCTGGAGAAAAATACAGGCAGTAAAATTTTAGATATCCTATGCAGAAATATGTTTACTGATACTTCTCCAAGGGCAAAGAAAATAAAAGAACAAATCAACAAATGGGACTATATCAAAATGAAAAGTTTCTGTTCAGCTAAAGAAGATACCAGCAAAATTAAAAGGGAACCAACTTTATAGGAAAACATGTTTGCCAATGATACCTCAAATAAGGGTTTGATACCCAAAACATATAAAGAACTAATGACACTCAACACCAGGGAGACAGACAGCCCAATTAAAAAATGAGCAAAGGTCCTGAACAGACAACTCACTAAGAGAGACATACAAAGGGCCCAAAGGCATAGAAAGAATGCTCAACATCACTAGCCATCAGAGATGCAAAATTAAAACCACAATAAGATATCACCTCACACCTGTCAGAATGGCCATCACAACAAATCAACAAAGAGCAAGTGTTGGTAAGGATGCGGGGAACAGGGAACTCTGGTGCACTGTTGGTGGGAATGCAGGCTGGTGCAGCCACTGTGGAAAACAGTATGGAATTTCCTTAAAAAACTAAAAATGGAACTGCCTTTTGATCCAGCAATTCCACTACTAGGACTGTACCCGAAGAACCCTGAAAGACCAAGTCAAGAGAACCTATGCACCCCTATGTTCATAGCAGCACTATTTACAATAGCCAAGTGTTGGAAACAGCCTAAGTGCCCACCAGTGGATGATTGGGTCAAAAACTTTGGTACATTTACACAATGGAATTCTACACAGCAGAAAGAAAGAAGGGACTTCTACCCTTTGCAACAACATGGATGAAACTAGGAAGTATTTTGCTTAGTGAAATACACCAGTCAGTGAAAGGCAAATACCATATGATCTCACCCATTATAGGACAATAATGAACAAAACAAACGAACAAGCAAAACAGAACCAGATATGTGAATACAGTGAATAGACCTTCAGAGGAAAGGCAGAGGCAAAGAAGGGGAGCAGTTTAGTCAAGGAACTAGCATAGAAGAACCGTGGACATGGACAAGTGGGATTGGTTTTGGCGGGGAGTGGGTGGGCGGAAAAGGGGACAAAGGGGAGGAAAAAGGAGATGGATGTAATACAACAATAAAATTACATTTTAAAAAGTATTTAAAAATAAATCGAGCTCTGGTTGGCCGGGCGAAGTGGATTGAGCACAGACTTGCAAACCCAAGGGTTGCTGGTTCGATTCCCAGCCAGGGCAACATAACCAGGTTGCAAGCCAGGTCTCCAGCCAGGTCTGTAGCTGGAGGCAGGTGAAAGGCAACCATACATTGATGTTTCTCTCCCTCTCTCCCTTCCCCTCTCTCTAAAGTTAATGAATCTTAAAAAAATAATAATAAATCCAGTGGCATCTTGGAAGTAAGGAGTGGTCCCAAGGGTTGTTCTGTGCAATGTCGCTGGTGTGTGCCTGAGTCTCCACCACACTGTCCCACACCTTCCTCACGGGTAACAACACTCAGAGCCCAGACTCACGTTGTGGAAGGCATTCCAACAGGGGAGCCACTGTTTTCCTAAGTAACCACTGCACTACTTTAATATACGGAATAGCTTGTCTTCTAAAAATGGGACGGCTCTGCTTGACAGGTGCTCAAAACACACAGTCTGCCTTCTGCCAAACCGTGTTATGGTTACATCTGGACATAATTTTTAGTGCCTTCAGGGTATTGGGGAGACAACTGCTCTTTGTCATAGAATCTGGGAAGTACCTCAGTGACTTTTCTTCCCCTAAACTTGAAAGACTGCCATCACCACATAAGTTATAATCTCCCTTTTCAGCTGGGGCATTGTTGTAAAAGTGATTTTGTGTCTTCATAGTCCCTGGAAGAGATATGCCATCCTCCATTGCGCCTGGCTCCCTTGCACTCAGAGACTGTCCCTTTTGGGGAAAGACCTTACATCCTAGTTCTCAGCAAAAACAGATGTTATCAGGTAGGACCTCCAAGTTCTTTCTTACTTGTATCTGCACCCACTTCTCTCCGTTTTTCCTTCCTTTCTACTGTCCAGGTTCTTGGCACCTTGCTTTCCATAGCATCCCCCAGCAACCTCATCCTAACTACCGCCCCACCAAACATTCACCCCTCCCCTTCAGAATACAAAAGCCAGTAAAGCCAATGTCACACAGAGAGACATAACCCACTCATCAAACCATACTCATTATAGTGCCACCTATTTTCTCTTTCTTTCATATCCAGGCTTCTAGAAAGAAGAGTCTCCACTGCTCCTCCAGTCAATGCTGTCTGCCTTCAGTTTCTAGTATTCTACTTAAGCTACTCTTCCTGAGGTGACAGTGACACTTGAGTGCTCATGCCAATCTGTGCCCACAGGCTCCTCTACCTTTTCCATACCTAGTCTCTCTGAAGCCAATGTCTTTGCTGACTGCACCTTCCTGGGCTCCTCTCTCCCTACCTGCTTCTTCCCAGGTGCAGAGCCCAGATAAGACTGCACACCTTCCTGCCTGGGAGATCCGGTGAGACTAATGACCATTCTGGGTCCAGAGGAGGCTGCCCCCTCCCAGTATCCCAAGTGCACCTTCACGGCAGCATCATTTCATTGGACCTTAACTGTTTACCCTCAACAATTTGTTTGTCACTGCAGGTGTAGATCTGTCAATCATTTGACATGTTTTCCACATTGATGACTATCGCAACGAAAGTTTAGTTCCCAAATGACAATTATGGCAGAAGTGGCTTCCTTTTAAGGATATACTTATACAAATATAGTACATAGAAAGGAGAAAATTTGTAACAAACCAGTAATCAAGTAGCAAAACCAGTAATTTTTTGGGCAGAGGGGGAGAAAATTTGAAAATAGAAAAAAAAAATCAATAGTCTTTCACAAGGAAAAAAAATCCCAAACACAAAATCTAAATCAAAATTACAGAGTTCAAGGAATTTCTAAAATTGTTTATCCCCTGACTCCAAATAAACCCAATTCTGATCTTACGCTACAAGCAATGAGAGAAATTTCGAGTGAGCCAAAAATGTTAACAGATTATAATACAGTTCACTACAGACAAACAGAACAAGAGACATATTAATCATAACAAGTTTTTTTCAGGGAAGTCAGGGACATTACTTTCCTTACATAATAGTTCTTTATCTCTTTTTCACTCAATTTGGTCCTAGCCTTCAGCATACATTTGCGAATGTTCATTAAATGAAAGACATTTGCTATTTCTTGCATAAATGTCCTTTTAAAACAACTTGAAGTCCTTGCTACTTGAGAATATTCTAACCTGTTCCATGCTTAAAAGGCTGTACGGTAATGACTGAGCCCAAAGGACGCCCTGCCCTGAGTATAACTGAGACCTTCCCTCCTACCTATGGGGCATCTTTACCTAGCAGGGGCCTTCCGAGTTCTTTCTTTCCTTTGCCTGACTACATAGTCAATAGGAGAGACTGATGTCTGAATAAAACGTGAAATCACCCAACTGTTTTACATTTAGAAAAGTCTCCTTAAAAATATTTAAGTTTTTTGACAGTTACAGGTAGCATTTGATTCTGCTTGAAAGCCCAAGTGTAAGTGTGTCAGAAACAATTAGTGTTTTAATAACTCCCTTTCTTAGGTTATTTGACAGGCATAGGTTTATCAGAAAGAGAACAAAAGCTATTCTCAAGAAAATAAGGCAATGACATTTAGCAAAATCCTATAATTTTACTATATTATTCCTTATGCTCTTTATACTTTAAAATAGAATATTTAAAGCAATGGAAATGGTGGTTGTCAACATTTGCTACTTTAATAGGTAAGGTTTTCTAGACAAGGGCTGGATTCTCATTGTCCTCACTGTTTTCAAAGGAGCCTTAAGGCAGCCAGTGCTCAGCAGACACCATTGAAAATTTTACAAATTTCATAATTCTGCCACGAGACAAACTCTTGCTGTTTGGGGAAAAGAAAGGCCAAGAAACAAGGGATCGAAGACCGAGTGGCTTGGCGAAGGGGCAATGGTTATGTATGAAATTTCAATATATCAACAACAGAGCCAGTTTCGTGTGTCTTCCTTAAGAGTTATTTGGTGGAGAAATAGGCTAATTCAAAAATATCTAACTAGTTTTACATTTAATTCTGACTTTAAATCTTAAGAGTGGCAGAGCAGCTGTGCCTGGAGGCAATACAATCTTATTTCTATAAAAATCTCTCAAAGCTCCATATATAAGTGGGAGAGTAAAAATAGATAATCAAATCCAAATTAAGGCTATTAAGAATTGATTTAGTGTAAAGATAATATAGCAAGATTTTGTTTAGGTTATGGATAGTCACTGAAAATGTGTAATACTTGTTTGCCTAAAATTTTGATTATGTTTTATCTTATTTTGTCACAGTTAAATAGTTTTATCATTAGGGGTTTTAATTGCATATAGTTTATAGATTCTTTTCTGATTACTCTACATCCTTCTGAGAAAGAAAATTCAAAAGTACTACTTAATGAAAAGAGAACCATCTAATGAGGATGCAATCAAATTACAGAGCGATGCATCATAAGGTGTGAAGTGTTTGTCATAAATATTTTATAGTCTATATAGTGAACAGGAGAAAAGATGTCCTGAAGAGAGCAGGAAGAGAGTGACACTATTCACTCAGTGGTAATGAACTGAATAAACAAACAACAGAAGGAAAAAAACCCAAGAAATTCAACTCCTCTTAAGTCTAATTTCAACCACAAAGTAGGCTCCATTTATGCAATCTTCCCCTACCCCCTCTATTCAACTATTTTTCTGCCTTTTGCTTCATTATTTTCTCGGGTTCAATCCTAAACTTGAGCCATTTATTTACCTCCTTTAGATAACTCATTTGCTTCTGCAGCCTCTGGGCGAGGAGGTCTCAACCCACAGCTCCAGCCTGGCTTCCTTCCTCAAACCCTGATAGGCTCAGGACCCGCTCCAGATCCCTTGCGGCCAACGTGTTGGCTGCAAGGCAGCTACAGTCCTTTTGATTCTTTCCTTTCTCCCACAGTTGTCACTTCAGTTCTGGGCAAACTGCTCAGACCTGCCGTTTTCTTGCTCAAAAAGACAGACAGTCCAAGTTCTTGGTTTGGCATCATAGTCTTGATACACTTTTCCTCTACCTGGTGCTTTATTTTCAACCAGGCCGGCTGACTTGCTAACACCCAAGCGAGGTATGAACTCCTAAGTAACCTTCCATTTCCAAGAAGTGAAAAAACCCAATCAAGATTAAACCGCACCCTCCACATTTGGCCTAACAACTTGCTGAATCCAGGGATAGTCAAGTATCTCCTACAGACAACATTTTAGGGAGGAGCTAAGAGGAGCAAATCGTGTTCACAGACAAAGCTTCAGCAACTGGCTTATTAAATTGCACTTTTTTGGGGTGATAGCAGGAGACCTGATTTTGTTTAATACACGTTAATTATTCCATTCAAGCCCAAACCTGAACACGTCTCTGCATTCAATACGTTCTTACTAAACATCCATGTGCTGGCCACTAACCCAGCTAAGTGCCGGCGTGCCAGCAGTGAACAGACAGATCCGCTGCTTTACCCCTCTGCAGGGGCCCACTGGCGGTGTGGCAGGCACTAAATAAGACCATTTTCAGGGAGATGGATATTGCAAAATAGGAAACACTAGGGTGCTAATAAGAGCATTGCTCTATTAGCTAATAATATGAGAATAGGAGCATCTAGTTTTCCAGGGTTCAGAATGGGGCTCGAAAGGACCTCTGGAGAAAGCACACTCATGACACTGCTGCTGCTTTCCTGGTCTTCAGGTTTTTGGCCTCATTTCTACTCATCCCTGAAAACTCAGCTTGGCTTTCAGGTCCTTCCAGAAGCCAGTCTGAACTGGTCTTTCAGACTTCTTGGTATTCCCAGGAATCTTGTGTGTTACATCTAACTGGGCATTAAGCAAATACACAAGTAAGAGAATGATTGCTCATCTATCTTCCAGTGGGAAAGCGAAATCTTAGAGGGTTATTCAGTGTGTACAACTTCTGTGCTTTTGAATCCCATAGAAGTTAGGATGCTTGAGGTCATCTTCTGCCAAAATATGTATGTACCAAGGACTCAAAGGATACTTTAGAAATTTCTAATTCTAAATAAAATATGCCAAAGGTATATATACACATATGTATATATTTCTAAGTGTATATTTATACTCTAAATCATCTGTGATCTTTCAGAGTATATATTTATTAAAGTTAATATGGATGTCTTAATACAGAGTTTCTTAAAGAAATAAAAGGTGGCCATAATTCTGGAAGATGGAACATCCTTGTAATCCAGCCTAGATGAGGAAAAGAATGCTATGCTATGCAGTGGTTCAGTTGGGAAGTATGGAGGCAAGACACCCCGGAGGCTAGAAAACTGCAGAGTCTGTATCTCAATAATTCAACCTTATGCCATGAGAAAAAAATGTACACAAATTTCTCATCGGCTCAAGGATGGGAAAATAGGTACTGTTCAGGAAGCTGTATTTAGAGCCTGACATGGCTGAGGGGTTAAGAACCTGGGTGCAGAAGTCAGACAGGCCCAAGTTCAAAATTTGACTGCAGGACCTTAAGCAAACTATCAGACCTGTTCAATTCTTGGTTATTTTCAACTATCAAATGGAGAGAAAATATTGACTATGGATAGGAGTATTCAAAAGAGTAAAGGGGATATGTACAAAACATTCAACATAGTGCCTGGCATTTAGTAACCGTGCAGAAAATCTTATAAATCTTTTAAATATAGTTTGACATAATATCAACAATTACATACTTGTAGAAAAAATAAAATCAGGCATTATTTTGTTTAAGTACATGAAAGCAAAAGTAAAATGGGTTATATGTTACATTGCAATCACATATTTCAGTTTTCAATGAAACCAAGTAATTTTTAGAACTAGAAAGAGTACAAATAAGCACTGAAATGTCATCTCTTTCTAAAAATAATCATGATCCTTGCTGCAATGAACATATTTTCCTTAATCAAATTCTTTATTTTTTAACATCTTGTCTAATAAATCCACCTTTATACATATAGTTCTTAAAGGTTAATTTGGTCATCTGAATTTTGTTCTTACTGGCTTAAAAATGTGAAGGAAAACAGCAGAAATAGAAATAAAAATCAATTTGAAAAACATGTCAATCCACTACTACGTTTGTATCACAACAGAGAATCTGATGTATGTGGTAAATATCCTTTGGCTTGCTGTATAACCTACTAGCTTAATTAACACAATAGCTTAGGACTTAAGATGGTACATATAAGCTTTAGTGAAGCTACAAATGCAATGCTCATCTGCTTTTACAAAATGGATTGAAATATC
Source organism: Noctilio leporinus (assembly GCA_004026585.1). Lineage (NCBI taxonomy): Eukaryota > Metazoa > Chordata > Mammalia > Chiroptera > Noctilionidae > Noctilio > Noctilio leporinus. Next base: position 32,017 of record PVIW01002258.1, on the reverse strand, counting down.
ACAATTAATATGTAATTATACATGAGCCTTTGCAGTTTTAACACATTCCTAATACAGTCACAGAAGGACTGGAATCCTGAGGTCAGTGCACAAATTTACCTTAAATTATTTCCCCCGACAGTATACCTAAAACATTTATTTAAAATTAAGCACAGCAGAAGTACACATACCATGATCACTTGTAATGGCTGTGGTTTTTTTAACGACTTACAATGTGGGCTGAATTATTTATTTTATATGTTTTCCTACTAATAAAAAACAAAGTACCTACATGTAATCAAAAGAGAAAGGCAATGGGAATCAGGCCTGTATTGTGGTTACAGTTGTGTCAGTAACTAGCTGTGTAGTTTCGACAGATTTTTAGCCGGAGTATCCATGTATTCATCTATAAAACAAAATAATCTCTAATGTCTAATGTCCAAAAAATGAATATCCTCTATACTTTTTGTCATTATTACAGATGTCACAATAACTAGATCATAAACCCCAACTTAGGAATTAATAGTCCGTAATAAATTTTCCTGATTCATTATAATTCTTTTTCCCTATTGTTACAGTAGGGAAAAGCAAAAAATAAACCAACAAACAAATCAATGAAAACATACTGCTGAAAAAAATTCAAAAGATTTCTATGAAATGTTGTTGCGGGTTTTTATCTTTCTTCTCTATTATTAAGCATCTGCCATATGTACTTGACCTTGAGCAGTAGGGATCTATGCAGCTAGTAAGAGATTATTATATCCATTTCTTTTTCTTATTTACCTCATAAGCTCATAGCATTTTTAGGCTCTCCTAAGAAGGTTTCACTATTCGGTCACACTTGGAACTGGAACTTAATTACTTGTTAGTAATTAACTCATCTGCATGCAAAACCACCCCTGAATGGAATCTGTCAAGTGTTTATCCATTTATAAATCTGGTGAACTTCGGTGACACTCTAACTCTGAGTAAATGGTGGTCACAACGGGTAACTTCGGTTTTGACAAAGGAGCATAAGCAGACCCCATAATACATGACAGTCAGGAAAACAGAACCAAAGCAAATAAAACCCAATCAACGCAAACTGGCACCTTGAGATGACGTGTGCAGGAGTTGGTTAGGGATTTTTGACAGGACTCAATCTCATAAATACCAAAGACTAAGTTAACTTACCTTCCTTTTAGTGATACTAGTACATCTGTCCGTAATATCACACGAAGCGCAACTGTATTAATGATTTTTGCAAAATGCTGGCAACAGTATTTTAAACTGTACTGGCAAGTGTGGTAGAGCACAATAGGTAACAGATTCAACATTTCAAATGATATCTTCATGTAAAGTAAATCCACTACTTAAGATTATGAGGGCATAATTCTTTTGAAAGAATACACAGAACAACACTGATCAGAAATGTGTGAGGGAACTCCAAATAATAAATTCATAACAACAACAACAACAACAACAACAACAACAACATTAACTCAAGACCTGAACAAGAACCCTAGACACTAATTACTTCAAGGCAACAACGTTAGGATGCAGGATAGGAGTGCATCATCTCATGGCAAAGATCCACACGTTTTTACTATTTTAGTTATACTGAAACTCAAGAACTTCACAGCAGCCTACTAAACTCACAGGTCAACAGGATAAATGTAGGTAAGAAGAATGTGCAATTTATGAATACTGTTTATTACCATGGTTACAAACTTTCAGCACAGGCCTCTGAGACATTGGACTGAGACTCTGCCGAAGATCTGTTAAAAAAAAAATATATGAGAAACTTAATAGAGAGGTCTGTTCATCTCAGGAAATGTAACAGTATTTTTTCCAAGGTTAAGGATTTCTGGAAGCAAAGCAATAATGTTATGACTTTTACTTGCCATTTAATTATGCTACTGTAAACTCCACTGGGATCAAGTACATATGGTTCTTCAGATGAGACTTGTCACACTAATCAGGATTTCCTAGGTTCAGTGCATTGATTTGTAATGTGCTACTGACACTGGCCAACTGGAATGCTTCTCCTGCTGACATTTGTCATCGCAAGGGAAGGATTAAGAAAACTTATGAAACTTCTGAGGAGATGCTGCCCACAGCACTCCCCTCCTGACACATGACTTTAAAAGAGTTAAAAATATGAAGGGGTTGTTCTTTGTGATCGTTCCCTAGAAAGTAACACGAAACAAGTATAACATTCACCTTTTGGCTTCGGTGTCCTTTTCCTTCGGTCGCGGAAGGCAGCCCCTGACTGCAAGGCTTCCAGCAGACTATCCATCACTCCTGTCTCATCACCCTCTGCGAAAAGAGAAGCAGGGAATTCCGTCAGCCCTCAGGGTGAGCACAGCAATGTCAGGCACACGCAGACACGGTGACGGTGCCGGTCTGGGGAAAAGAGCAGATGCCAGAACTAAGCCAGCACCAATTTCAAATTATGACAGGACCCTAATTCTCTCCTAAATCAAGTGTCTTCTAATGAAATCTGTCTCATTAGCGGCTGCGCCACTGTCCACCAAGGACTGAGTTCTGCTGATTCGCTTCACAGCACCACTTAGGTGGGTGGCGCAGTCACTTTAAACGGAACATGCTTCTCATCACACCTGCGACCCAGGTTGTCATAAATTACATCTGCCTTCCCGAAATGGATTGTTTTCAAAGCCTCAGCTTCTGTTCTAAAATCGACCAGGTGTGGGAGTGCTTTTGTTGGTGTTATTGATATTCTGCTGCCTAAAATTACTGTACAAAATTGTATTTCCATACTAACTTTTGAGAACATGCTCCCAACAACTGATGCTTTATATCAAAGCATAATTACTCCTTAACTTTGGGTGACACACAACAACCACTACCAATTTTACAGACTGTTTGTCTTCTAAAGTGAAAAACAAATGAAGAGGATTCCAAAAACCTAAAGGATTAATCACATCATGATTAGTTTAAATTGATATTCTGTATATGATTAATGATGCAGTTAGAGGGCCAATTCTCTCTACAAATAACAGATTTTCTTGTAACAATCATAGCTATATATAGTTGTCAATGTTAAATATTATTTAAAGAAAACAAAAAAATGTTTCAACGATACTACCGACCCAACTGCAACACAAGGACACACCAAAGATATTTTTTGTTCCTTAGAGTTTATTTGCAGGTATTTGCCATGAAATTGTATGGCTGATATATAGTTATATATAAACTAATAGAAAACATTTTTTCTCTGAAATTTCCTTTCTTCCTTCCTTCCTTCTTTCCATATAATCCCTTTAGAGGAAAGAGGTGACAAATTAATACATTAGAATACAAATAAAGCAGTTGACAAAAATATTTTTTAGCCCTGGCTGGTGGCTCAATGGATAGGCGCACTGGCTTGGGAACAGAAAGGTCGCTGGTTCAATTACCCAGTCAGGGCACATAACCAGATTGCAAGCCAGGTCTCCAGCCAGGTCCGTAGCTGGAGGCAGGTGAAAAGGCAACCATACATTGATGCTTCTCTCCCTTTCTTCCTCCCTCTCTGCCCTTCTTTCTGAAAATAATGAATAAAATATTTAAAAAAAAATTATGTGTGTATATATATAAAATATTTTTAAGAGATTTTGTTCATTATATATATATTTTTAAAAGATTTTATTTTCTCTCTATATATACACATAATTTTTTAAAAAGATTTTATTCATTATTTTCAGAGAGAATGGCAGAGAAGGAGGAAGAAAGGGAGAGAAGCATCAATGTATGGTTGCCTTTTCACCTGCCTCCAGCTACGGACCTGGCTGGGTTATGTGCCCTGACTGGGAATCAAACCAGCGACCTTTGGGTTGGCAGGCCAGCGCCTACCTACTGAGCCACCAGCCAGGGCTGCAAAAAAATTAATAAATATAAATATGCATCGACCCTTCTTCTATCTAGTCTTAATTCATATATTTATAAAAGTACTAAAACTTGTAGGTATAATACAGAAAGGTGGGTGAGAAAAAGAATATTTAGAGGTTGTTAATTTACACTTAAATTTAATTCTTAAATGGCATGATGGCTATTTTAATGAAAATACATCAAATACTTCAGACACTTTAATTAGTCACTACCCATCATTAAAATTTTACACTTAAACTTAACTATATTTTTCCCAAAAAAGAACTACAGGTAATGCCAAATATTTAAGGTTCAGTATATATTTCATTAGTGAAAGATGACATTTAAATTTTTTTAAACTTTAAGAAAATAAGCATGAGATAAAGACATACATTTAAGGAAAAAGAAAGAACTACAAAGAAAACTTGGACTCAGTAAGTATGCTGTTGGCAGTGGTATTGATATAATGACTGGAAACTGTTATATGTGTATTGTAAGACTGAACAGATGGGTAAATATGCTGATGGTGGCAACAGGGGTGAAAATACAAATATAAGCTGGTAGACAGAGGGGAAGAGCTGTGAAGTGCTGGGTTAGAGTTAAAGGTATCATCTAAGCCCAAAACTCTGTGGCCCCAGTAAGCCCAGTAGTGATAACAGTGCAGTAGCCATGTGCACACCTAGCTCTTGGAATTTGGTGTCTAAGTATCATTACCCACTAACAGGAACCAGAACACTTAGAGAAATGGGTGATTTTAGGGCTGAGACCAAGATACTGTGAGATGAACCAGGAACATACCGTTGTGCTGGAAAACAAGAAAGTGGTCAGGCAGACAGGCATGTGGCAGCGGGCAGAGGAGCCAGAGTGAGGGCAGCCTTAGACAAATGGAGGACGAGTTGAGCAATGACCAAAGAGAATGTATTATTCATTACATGCATCCATATTGACACTAAAATACTACAACATAAATATGAAGGAAGAGAAAGCTTCTCTTTAAAGATGGTAATAAACTAGCAGATGTCAAAGATGTAAACAGGACTAAGGATATAAAGACGACACAGTATGAGGCAAATAGGAAAAACACCACATTACAATTCACATAGTAGGAACTGATTCAGGCAGAGTCACCAATGGTCTAGGACTGTGGAGCAACAGAACTGAGGAAATCTGGCAGATACCACTACACCCAAGCAATCAAATCTGGCATCACCAGAGGTGGGACGTACCGACAGCGGCCTTCTGAATGACACACTGAGACAGACACTACACAACCTGCGTAATGCTTTGCACAAAGATACCTAATCTGAATCTAAATGGGAAGGATCATCAGATAAATCCTAAGTGAGGAACATTTTGTGAAACAACTGGCCTGGGTATTTATAATTTTTATTTATTTTTTACCATTTTAAATTTATTTAAAAAATATATTTTCAATTTCAGTTTACTTTCAGTATTATTTTCTATTGGTGTCGGGTGCACAGTATAGTGGTTAGACAATCATATACTTTACAAAGTTCCCCACCACATTCCAGTACTCGATTGGCATAAATAGTTATCTCTGTATATTAACTGTATTCCCTATGCCATCCTTTACATTTTGTAGCTACTAATTTGTACTTTTTAATCCCTTCACCTCTTTCAACCAGTCTTCCACCCTCACCCCAGACAATCACTAGTCCAGTGTCTATCTCCATGAGTTTGTTTCAATTTTGTTCTTTATACTCAACATAAGTGAAATCAATCATATTAGTCTAGGGCCTTAAAAATCATTAATATCATGAAAGGCCGAGAGAAAAATAAAGAAGTTAGGAAACTGTTTTAGATTGAACATTAAAGAGATATGAAAACTAAATGCGACAGACAATCGTTGATTAGCTCTTGAAAATTGAGAAGGTTATATTTGGCATTACTGGGATAACTGGATAATTTTTTACAATGCAACTGGATATGAAAGAATACGACGAGGCCAGTCCTGAAAGTATCAAGCTCACATCAATATAAATGAAAGCTTGTGTGGCTGATACTTTTAGGACAGATCTCATATTGTGCCAAAGTAAGATACCCCAGTGAGATAACTGTATTACGGATAGGCAGAATGATCCCACTTCTTGTAGGAGACAGATGCTGGCTTTCTTGGCTCACCAACAACTTACACCCTAGTTCCATGTTCTCTGGTTTACATCTGTGAATATGCTGTTGTTGCTCCATAAAACGTCCTTTGCACTTCGTCCACCAAGCTCACTCCTTTGCCTTCTCAGAGAAACTGAGAACCCTTTCCTGTCCTACGTGGCTGAACTGGGTGGCCCTCTGTGTTCTAATAGCGTGTGGTGCACAGAGCAATTAACCCTTTACAACATTGTTTCCTGGATAATTTCCACCACTAGACTATGAGTGCAACTGAGGGCAGGGGCTGTGGTGTTTGTTTACCTTCCACACCTGCTGCAATGCTAGCACTACACAGAAAACATTCCTTAACACATTGCTGGCTGGCAATTTTATAGGAAAAGTTAATGCAAGTGCAAGCACGGGTTAACTTGGAACCGGCCAACAACGTTTGAGCTTGAAAACACGAGTTTTATCGTGACTTGGTCAACAATATGTTAAGATATGTTGACCATCAGCAAATATGGCACAACATGGCCACCTGGAAGGAATAATCATGTGGGAGCATGAAGGTCACAGTGAAGCTGTGGCCAGGGAGATTATAGGAGTGCATTCCTACCATCACATCGACAACTCACAACGTCGTTTCTTCCTTTTCCCTTGTCTTGTATGTCCATTCAGTTTACACACTTTGTTCATGGGCATGCCCGAGTATCTCATGAATTGACCCACTGTTCCCTTTTATGACCAAACTTTATGCGTCGGCAGTCCCCAACTGAATTATTGTTTTATCAGAAATACTGCACGAGTTGCATGCACTCACATTGCTTCCAGTTTCTCCCAAATTCTAACTCATTCAATACTGACAAGCCCTAAAGGAAAATGATGGTCTTCGAGCCCTTAGGCACAGATTTTTAATATCAATTCTCACAATATCAAGTCCCATCTCTTTTTACTTGCTCCCAACACTGATTCTAACTGCTCTTCTAATCTTATCTTTGCCTTCACCATCATAACCTATTCTTTAGCTGATGCAACTGCCTGCATTTCAAACATTCTCCTGTCTGCCCATCACTCCACCTGAAACCTACACTCCTGCCCTGTCCCCCAGAGCTGATGGTTTTTCTTGGTCTTCGCGCCCACATGCATAAAGGAAAAAATACAATAACTAAATAAGAACACCTGTATTCTTGTCTGAGCTCTCAACTCACTACCTGTGTGACACCAGACTAGTATAATCATTCCTGACATGTATAATAGAGATAATAACTGTCAAGTGTTAATGAGAGGATCAGATGAAATAACAGAAAGAAAAGCAGTTGGTACAATGCTATGTGACATAAAGATGTAGAGAAATAAATTTATAAATGACCTCTAGTGTTTTAGCAGGTTTATGAAACATCTGCTTATATATTTCAAGCATTGCTTCTGATGATTATAAATTAAATACATCTTTTATAGTGTACTTGATTACATCCTTAATAAAGGACATAATATATAACATTTCTAAGGGAAATGCTAATAGAAAGTACAAGTAGAGTCTTAAAACAATCCAATGTGTAAGATGGAGAGATGTAATGAAGGTGCTCTTTCGCCTGTTAAAAATACATTTAGAATATTCATTCTACACATAGTTACTAAGGGCCTACTGTATACCAGGACATTATTAAGCACTAAAGTACCTAGACATGAAGCGTTAACGAGTTCTTTCTGCTCTCAAGAAGCAGAGAAGTGTGATAGGTATGGGAGGAATCTATATACGGAGATGCAAGACTTCCTAGTGGACGATGACCGACAAACAGACAGGAGTTAGCCTTCACAGGGCCTGCGGAGGGACAGGCAGAAAGAACAGCAAATGCAAAGGCAAAAGATGCGAGTCAAAACAAAGATGGGGTAGAGTATTTAAATGATGCACATTTACATTATTCTAATACAAACCAGAGGAATAAAAATTAGCCATTTTTTTTATTGTAGACTGTAATTCAATTTCTCTAACTACAAGTTGATTTATATTCAAAATATTTATAGCCTCTCTCCTGCTGTGAAAATTTTTGAATAAATAAGACTAACTGCAATAGTCAAAGCTTTGCTATATTTGAATAACATAGCACCTGGTTTAATTTGTAAATGGTGTTTTTAAAAACTGCAGTGTCATGGGAAATGAAGAAGGGAGTGAAGGATACTTCTAAGGCTGCATCAGTACGATGAGGGGACAGACAGGGAGTAAAGCTGCTAAGGAGTGAGTCCAACATGTCTCAGGTCTTCAGGGCCTATGACGGGATAGATAGAAAACATGGAGTTTTTAAAAATAATATTGAGTTTAGTGGGCAGGGAAATGTTGGAGAAGATAATGAGTTGCCTTTTGGACCAATGGGTGAGAGGTGTTTGTAGGGACTTGACTTCCAGACTACTCCCCTAGATACCCAAATGCAGGTGATTAAAGGTATCTAGAAGGCTGATGGATTCATGTGCTTAAAACTTGAGGGAGAGGAAATGGTAACACTAATAAACTTAAGAGCACATCGGTCGTATTTGATGCTGCGCAGAAGAGGGTACACATAGTGAAAGAGCAGAAAATACAAGTTTTGTATTCAAACCTAGATTTAATTACTGGCTTTTCAATTGGCAATTCTTGTGACTTTGGGCAAATTACTTAACCTTACTGACCCTCAGTTTTCCCCTCAACTTGAATGTGTGAATAATAATAGCACCTACTTCACAAAGTTATTGGGCAAGATTAAAGGAGGTGAAATCATGTGTGATGCTTGAGGGTGCCTGGCACATAGTAAGAGCTCAGCAACAGATCATCTTCACCGTGATAGTTATTTTTATTATGGTAGAGCATGAGCTCACTTAGGGAGAGTGTGTGCACTGATGAAAAAAAGAGAGTTAAGGTTAAGCCATAAAGTAAACTAATAATGTAAAGGGGATTTTTGGAAGCAATGACTATTCTCAACCTGTGGCATTTTCCCACTGTGTATACTTTGCATGTGGTTTCAGAACTCTGTTTTGATTCCTATCATCTCCTGATATACCTTAAGTCTCAGCTCTTGAAATTTTTTAATTTAGTATAATTGATATTGTATTAGTTTCAGGTGATCACCACAAGGATCACCACTTGTAAACATGCAATATTATAAAATAAACATTTTTTCTTGTGATGAGAACCTTTAAGACTTACTTTCATAACTTTCAAATTTGCAAACTTGCAATGTAATTCTTAAGCCTATTCACCACTTATACGTTACATCCCATGACTTACTTATTTTGTATCTGGACCTCTGAACCATTGTGCTCACCTACCTCCTCTCTGGCAATCACTGATCTGTTCTTGTATCAACCACTTTTGCTTTGTTTGGTATTGTTTTCCTTTTCTTTAGATTACACAAGTAAGTAAAACCATATGGCACTTGCCTTTCACTTTCTGACTTATTTCACTTAGCTTAATTCATCTCACCACTTTTTATCTGATTTTAATAGTAGTAAGGGATACAAGGATGACCTCCTGGAATTTGGAGTGAGGATTGGGAAGGAATGCCCCATTTCTCTTAATTACTGAAAGTGTGCAGCTGATGCACAAAATTCATAGGTTCCTAGTTTATCCCAGCTCCTTCTTAAAAACGAAAACATGAGACAGTTGCCCTACAGAACTATGCAACTGCTGGCTCTATGCTGCTGATTTAATTGACCTTGGGGAACCAGACTACATTTGCTTTACTTGGTAACCAAGTTCAACCTTTAACCATCCAGAACAAACTGAAAACACTACTTAAACCAGAAGTCAAACAAAATCTTTGAACCTGTTTTCATCTAGATGTGAAATAAACATGTATTTGAGCCAAATGAGTTAGAAAGCTAATTTTCATTGGGATTTAACTGATGAAATGATACTTAGCACAGACTGGCTCAACCATTAGTAAAATTTTGTATTAAAAACATTATTTTAATATGCCCGTTTTTTCCTCTACTATTCTTCACTTACTGACATAGTTTGAATTAAGTTTTTCCTGTTATAAGTTAGAAGGAAAAAAATCTTTCCCTCCTAAAACAGAACAATTAAGAGCAAAGTCAAGGAGTTCAAGGGCTGGGCTTAAATCTTGGCTCATACTCTGACCAGCTGTATGTCAGTTCCTAACCTTTAAGAGGGATAAAGTAACAGTATCTACCTCTAAAGGTTGTTGTGAAGATCAGGTTAACATATGTAAAGGGCTAGGATAGAACCTCACACATGGTAAGGCCTCTTAAATATTATGAAGACTCTTCTCTTTCACTAATATGGCACATATTGCATATGCATATTGCATATGGCCAATGCATCTCATTCACTCTCCGTCTGCTTCTACTACAGAGAATGGAAAAGTTAAACGTGGTTTTCTGAGCCTCCCTTGCAGCAAAGCTGGGGTTGGGGGGGTGGGGAACATTTTTGGCCGGTAAAGCATAGGTGGACATCCACTAGGAATGGAAAAAGGCATATATTGAGAACCTCTCTCCCTCTTCTTCTTATCTTACTATCTACTGGAGCTGTGACAGCCATCACGTACTGCTACCATCTTCCTGCTCTCTTCAATAGCTTGGACCTGCAGCATCACCTTTTAGCTCTGTGCACAGACATACAGCTATATTTAAATGGAAAATCCTAATGATCGTACTATATGTTACATTGTACACAAGTTAGAATGTAAATAATCCCATGTCTTGTAGTAAATAGTTATAGAGATGGTAAAATAAAAGGATTTTTCTTATATAAACTCTCTAGTCTTTAAAAAAGTCCATTATTGGATATGATGTAGATGCACTGTGCTATTTTAATTATAAAAACAATCAGGATAAAGTGGTAATATGAATACCCTGTAATGAATTATACTGTATTGTTATTCATTTTTAATTTTCAAATTTGTTATGATTTCAATTCTGCTGTAAGGAAATGATTTTGGCATCATAGTCTTCAGCTTAACTCAGCTTCTTCTGGAATCTTTTATTAAAGTTCTTTCATTTTTAAAACTAATGTGAACAATGGGCAAACATCCAGAAATGTAAATTACTTGTCTGCTCATTTACTTCTCTCAAAGGAAAGGGCATGCTATTATGTGAATGTAAACAAACTTAAGGCACAAGATGTAAAACTAACCATACAACAAATGAATTTGTCATTACAAAATACAATAGCAAAAACTTAGATTGCATTCAATAGACATCCCATGTATAAAAAATAAAAATGTCATCAAGACAAAAGAATTTACCAAAATGTATACCACAGAATGCTAAGTCCTACAAGAAGCTTGCTGTGTGTGTGTGTTTCTGTGTTGCGTGTGTGTTGTGTGAAGAAAAGTGGGGGTGGCTCTGTGGTCAAGAAGCTTGAAGAATATTGCATAGTATATAATGTCTTGATAATTTATATCAAATACACATAAAAACTCAATTCATGATACAAAGTACATGTTGTATTTCAAAGGAGTAGAGTATAAGAAGATATTCAATAACCAATGTGATGACAGTCATTTATTTGAATTCCACTCAGCTACTTAAACCAAAATGTATTCCAAGTGGATCAAACATTTCAATATTAAAAAAATTAAATTGCAAAAGTAAAGCAGACAATATGGGAAACTATATTTTTCATTAGTTATGGAGTGAAAAGATCTTCCTAAGAAGAATCTAAATAACCAAATATCATACAGACTGTATTACATATTAAATATTTACAAATCAAAAGAATAAGAACTAAGTCTACACATAAACAATGAAAGAGAAAACTAGAAAAATATTTGAAACACAGGTATTCCCTAAGACTGAATTTTTAAAAATAAAAAGCATTTTGACTCAGTAAGAAGACCAACATATACCAAGGAAAACATTCATGTTCTAAATTTAATAAAACAACAACAAACCAGAGAAATAATATGTTTAGGAAACTTTTCATAAAAATAAACAAGACTTTTATACAGAGCATATAATCCTTAACCTTACTCATAATTAAAACTATTTCAAATACATCCTTTTCCACCTATCAGCAGAGCAGTAATAAAAATTTAGAACAATGTAAAGGTTAGAAAACAGGTCACTGCACACAATGTTGCTGGAAATATTAAAACAGATGCAATTTTTCTGGAATGGAACCCAGCAATCTGTATCCAAAATGAAACTGCACTACCATATTACAAAAATTTTTTTCTACGAAAATTATCTTACTTACAACTCACATGTATGAAAGGGTGTATGTACAAGGATACTCATTATAATATTACTTATAATAATAGGAGATTGGAAACAACCTAAATGTCCACCTGCAAGATGCTAACCAAATAAACTATGACATCCATATTCTAAAATACGTTAAGATGTGAAAAAATAATGAAGCATATTTAAATTGTTGATATGGGTCATCTCCCAAACATAGTATGTTAAAACAGCTAATCACTTGTTGTATCGATGAGGACACTAGACACAGACCTTTCTGTGACAGCTCACAGCTATTAGGTATGAAGCAGAGGATGTTTTCTGATTTCCTGATTAGTTAGCAATTACTCCACCACATGGTACTGAAAAAAGACATTGCTGAGAGAGAAAAAGATGGCGGCAAAGTACAGAGCAGTGCTGATGGCACTCTCGAATGCCAGAGCAGATGGCGGATAGGGTAGGGAGCATGAGATGTCTGCAGGTCCCTGCGAATTGGAGTAAAACAGCTCCCTCCAAGTGTATAAGGCTGCATAGAAGGAGTGTCTCTCAATCAGCCAACTGGAGGGAAAGGAGCCACACAGATAACCGATCCAAAATACAACCAGATAGCCCAAGTTAATGACATAAAGACCACCCCAAGAGCAACAAGTGGAGGAAATCTAGGAGACTGCAACACTGAACTCCACAAATCTCCTAACACAGAAGGGTGCTCCACAAAGGCAGGGAAGCAAAGCAGATTAATCCAAGGAAAAAAACAAGCAACAACAGACACCCAAAATGGGGAATAAAAGAATCAGTCGATCACCAAAAGGATAGGAGGAATGGCCGGAAAGATCACTAAATGAAACAGAGGCAAAAAACAAAACTATCAGATATGAAATTCAAAAGAATGATGATAGATAAGCTCAATGAGCTCAGCCAGCTGAAAGAAAACTATAAACAACTCCAGGGAAGCTACAAGGAACTTACTGAGAGCTACACCAGCATTAAAAAGGACTTAGAAAATATCAGTAAGAGCCAGGAGGAAACGAAGAACATAATTTCTGAACTGAAGAACACAGTAGGAGGAATCAAGAGCAGGCTAGAGGAAGCAGGGAATTGGATCCGCGAGCTGGAGGGCAATGTAGAAAAATATTCCAAGACAGTGCAAGAGAATGAAAAATGGCTGAACAAGAATGAAGAGATTTTAAGAGAGCTGCAGGACAACATGAAATGTAATAATATCCATATCATTGGGATACCAGAAGGAGTAGAGAAGCAAGGAATGGAAAACCTGTTCAAAAAAGTAATGATAGAAAATTTCCCTAACATAATGAGTGAAAATGTTACTCAAGTTCAGGAAGCACAGAAGGTACCAATGAAGATCAACCCAAATAGACCCACTCCAAGAAACATCATAATTAAAATGACAAATTTCAAGACAAAGAAAGAATCTTAAAAGATTCTTAAAAGAGAAACAGCAAATAACATATAAGGGGGCTCTGATAAAGTTACCGAATGATTATTCAACAGAAACAATACAAGCCAGAGGGAATGGCAAAAAATATTCCAAGTAATGGGAAACAAAGGCCTGCAACCAAGAATACTCTACCCAGCAAGGCTCTCATTCAAAATGAAAGGAGAAATAAGGAGTTTCCCAGACAAAAGAAGACTAAAAGAAATATCCCTACCAAACCAGCATTGCAAGAAATGTGAAAGGGTCTGCTTTAAAAAGAAAAAATAGAGACAGAGAGGAACACAGGTACAAAGTGGGAAAATGGCAATAAATAATTATCAATCAATAATAACCTTAAATGTAAATGGATTAAATGCACCAATCAAAAGACATAGGGTAGCTGAATGGATAAGAAAACATGACCCACAGTATATGCTGTCTTCAAGAGACCCACCTCAGAACAAAAGATTGACACAGATTAAAAGTGAAGGGATGGAAAAACATATATCAAGCAAATGGACATGAAAAAAAGGCTGGAGTAGCAATACTTATTTCAGACTAAATAGATTTTATGATGAAGGCCATAAAAAGAGATAAAGAAGGACAGTTCATAATACTTAAGGGAACAATCCATCAAGAAGAAATAACTTTGGTAAACATATATGCACCCAACGCAGGAGCTCTGAAATATATAAGGAAAATCTTGGAGGACTTCAAGAAGGATATAGACAGCAACACACTCACAGTAGGGGATTTTAATACTCCACTATCAACAATGGACAGATCTTCCAAACAAAAAATCATCAAGGATGTTGTGGCATTGAACAACACTCTAGAGGAAATGGACCTAACTGATATATATGGAATCTTTCACCCCAAAGAAGCAAAAATACACATTCTTTTCAAATGCACATGGAACATTCTCTAAGACAGACCACATGATAGGTCACAAGACAAGCCTCCACAAATACAGGAAAATTGAAATCATACCAAGCATCTTCTCAGATCACAATGGCTTGAAACTAGAAACCAATCTCAAGGGAAAAAACAAAAAACACTCTAACTCATGGAGACTGAATAAAATGCTTTTAAGTAATGAATGGGTTAACAATGAGATCAAAGATGAAATCAAAAAGTTTCTGGAAACAAATGATGAATACACAACAGTCTAAAACCTATGGGACACAGCAAAGGCAGTCATCAGAGGGAAATTCACAGCAATACAGGCCTACCTAAAAAGGTCAGAAGAAGCTTAGACAAACAACCTAACCATCAAGCTGCAAGAACTAGAGGAGTAACAACAAACAAAGCCCAGAGCAAGTACAAGGAAGGAAATCATCAAGATCAGAGCTGAATTAAATAATTTAGAGACTCAAACTATAATTCAAAGAATCAACAAGTCCAGGAGCTGGTTCTTTGAAAAAATAAACAAAACTGACAAGCCTTTATCCAGACTCATTAAGAAAAAGAGATAGAGAACCCAAATAAACCGAATCAGAAATGACAGAGGAGAAATCACAACTGATACTTCAGAAATACAAAGGATTGTAAGAAATTACTTCAAACAACTATATGACAAGAAATATGACAACCTGGGTGAAAGGGACACATTTCTAGAAATGCATAATCGACTAAAACTGAATCCAGAAGAAGCAGAAATCCTGAATAAGCCATTAACAACTAGTGAAATTGAAGAAGTAATCAAAAATCTCCCAAAGCACAAGAGCCCCAGATCAGATGGCTACACAGGTGAATTCTACAACACATTTAGAGAAGAACTAACTCCTATTCTTCTCAACCCATTCCAAAAAATCCAAGGAGAGAGAAGACTTCCGAACTCTTTCTATGAGGCCAATATTATTCTAAGCCCAAAACCAGGTCAAGACACAACTAAGAGAGAAAACTATAGGCCAATATCTCTGATGAACATAGATGTTAAGATTTTCAACATAATATTGGCCAACAGGATCCAGCAATACATTCAAAAGATCATACACCATGATAAAGTGGGTTTTATCCCAGGGACGCAAGGATGGCACAACACTCACAAATCAATAAATGTAATATACCATATCAACAAAATGAAAGACAAAAACCATATGATCATATCAATAGGTGTGGAAACAGCATCTGGTAAAGTACAGCAACCATTTATGAGAAAAACACTTAGCAAAATGGGAATAGAGGGAGCATACCTCAACATAATAAAGGCCATATGTGAGAAACCTGAAGCCAATATCATACTCAACAGGCAAAAACTAAAAGCTTTCCCCCTAAGATCAGGAATGAGACAAGGCTTTCCACTTTCTCTACTTCTGTTCAACATCATTTTTGAAGTTCTAGCCACAGCTAACAGAGAAGAAAAAAAAAAATCAAAGGTATCCAAATTGGAAAGAAGTCAAACTGTCATTATTTGCAAATAACATGATAGTGTACATACAAAACCTGATAGGCTCCACCAAAAACTTACTTGACTTAATAAGCAAGTATAGCAAAATGGCTGGATATAAAGTCAATATCCAGAAATCAAAAGCATTTTTGTATACCAATAATGAAACATCAGAGATAGAAGCTAGAAAATAGATCCCATTTACTATAGCAACAAGAAAAATAAAGTACTTTGGAATAAACTTAAACAAGGAGGTAAAAGATCTATACTCAGAAAACTACAGAACATTGAAGAAAGAAATTAAGAAACATACAAATAAGTGGAAGCACATACCATATTCATGGATGGGAAGAATTAACATCATTAAAATGGCCATACTACCCAAAGCAATCTATAGATTCAATGCAACCCCAATTAAAATACCAATGATATACTTCACAGAAATAGAAAAAATACTTCAAAAGTTGATATGGAGCCAAAAATGACCACAAATAGCCACAGCAATCTTGAGAAAGAAGAACAAGGTAGGAGGAATCACAATACTGGACATCAAACTATAATAACAAGGCTACTGTCATCAAAACAGCCTGGTACTGGCCCTGGCTGGTAGCACAGTCCCTGGCTGGTAGCACAGTGGATAAGGTGCCAGCCTGCGAACCCAAAGGTCGCAGGTTCGATTCCCCAGCCAGGGCACATAACAAGGTTGCAAACAAGGTCTCCAGTCAGGTCTGTGGCTGGAGGCAGGTGAAAGGCAACCATACATTGATGTCTCTCTCGCTCTCTGCCTCTCTCCCTTCCCCTCCTTCTAAAAATAATGAAATAAAATCTTAAAACAAACAAACAAACAAACAAAAAAAAACAGCCTGGTACTGGCATAAGAATAGAGATATAAATCAATGGAACAGAATAGAGCCCAGAAATAAACCCAGGACCCTATGGCCAATTAATATTCAACAAAGGGGGAAGGAACATAAAATGGAGTAAAAACAGTCTCTTCAACAAGTAGTGTTGGAAGAACTGGACAGCAACATGCAAAAAGATAAAACTAGACCACCAACTTACACCATACACCAGAATAAACTCTAGATGGATATAGGACTTAAATAGAAGCAATGCCACCATAAAGGTCCTGGAGAAAAATATAAGGCTGTAAAATTTTAGATATCCTATGCAGAAATATGTTTACTGATACTTCTCTAAGGGCAAAGGAAATAAAAGAACAAATCAACAAATGGGACTATATCAAAATGAAAAGTTTCTGTGCAGCTAAAGAAAACACCAGCAAAATTAAAAGGGAACCAACTGTATGGGAAAACATATTTACCAATGACACTTCAGACAAGGGTTTGATCTCCAAAATATATAAAGAACTAATGACACTCAACACAAGGGAGACAAACAGCCCAATTAAAAAGTGGGCAAAGGACCTGAACAGACAACTCACTGAGGAAGATGTACAAAGGGCCCAGAGGCATATGAAAGAATGCTCAACATCAATAGTCATCAGAGAGATGCAAATTAAAACCACAATAAGATACCACCTCACACCTGTCAGAATGGCAATCATCAACAAATCAACAAACAACGAGTGTTGGCGAGGATGTGGGGCAAAGGGAACCCTCATACACTGTTGGTGGGAATGCGTAGGCTGGTGCAGCCACTGTGGAAAACAGTATGGGGTTTCCTTAAAAAACTAAAAATGGAACTACTTTTTGATCCAGCAATTCCACTACTTGGACTATACCCGAAGAAGCCTGAAACACCAAGTCATAAGAACGTATGTACCCCTATGTTCGCAGCAGCGCTATTTACAATAGCCAAGTGCTGGAAACAGCCTACGTGCCCATCAGTGGATGAATGGATCAAAAAACTTTGGTACATTTACACACTGGAATACTATACAGCAGAAAGAAAGAAGGGACTTCTACCCTTTGCAACAACATGGATGGAACTAGAGAGTATTATGCTTAGTGAAATATGCCAGTCAGTGAAAGACAAATACCATATGATCTCACCCACTACAGGACAATGGTGACCAAAACAAACAAATAAGTAAGTAAAACAGAACGAGATATATGAATACAATGAATAGATCTCCAGTGGGCAGAGGTGAGGGGGGAGGTGGGAGGGGAAAGGAGGACGCAAAGAAGGGGAGCAGTTTAGTCAAGGAACTAGTATAGAAGAACCATGGACATGGACAAGTGGGATTGACTTTAGGGGTAGTGGGTGGGTGGGGAACGGGACAGAGGGAAGGAAAAAGGAGATGGATATAATACAACAATAAAATTTTAAAAAGGAAAAAGAAAAAAGACAGTGCTTATTGAATTCTTTGTGTTAAAAGTTTTTAAAAAATGTCTTCCCTATAAGTACTCAGTACTCGAGTGCATTCCTCTGATTAGCTTGTTCACAGTGACCTATTCTATAACTAAAGAAAGCCACATTTAAAAACCAGTGTTGACTCACTGGCAAATAAAATGTTGCCATGGTTGTTCCATGGTTGTGTAGTTTTGCAGGGTCTTGGGGTGCTGAACAGATGCTTTCAGTTGCAAAAGCATAGAATGTCTGGGGAAAAATATATCTAGTTAAATATCTACGTTGATGTCAAGTGATAATGACATTTAACAAGATGTGGCTCACACACACAGCACCCATGACCCTTTTTAAACCAAGGGTAATTTGGAGAGGAAAAGGTTAGTGACAAGCCCACCACCATCACCTCCAGCAGCAGCTTCCCCTGTCACCCACCAGAATGTCACCTGACTTGAGAAAATAGCCAGATTGAGTGTGGCAATGGCTTATTCCTGTGGAAGGTCTTTAAGGGTGTGTGTTAGGTTCATTTTAGTCTTTTCATATTTTGGTTAAGAATTTTGAAAAAGACTTTTTGATGGCTTTGTTTCCCATAAAGTTTTGAAAAAAGAATAAAATAATTTCAGATGTAGTAATAAGAATGTTTAATTCAATACCAAGAATCAAAAAAGCTGGGAACAGTGACTTCACGGGCTCTTTCTTCCAGGGGCAGCTGGGATGACGGACAGAGGCCATGAGGAGTGGCTGTCCCTGAGTGGCACCTGGCACGCTGAGCGGCAATAGTCACACTCTGACAGGGACACATGGTGTGCACTGGAGGAAGGGGACAAAGGTCAGAAAGGGAGGCTGAGGGAGCTTGGACTAGAGGTGGAAAAGCAGCCGTGGACTGTATTTGAAAGGTGTGAAGCAATCAAAACCCGCCTTCACTCTGATTCAAGTTGGCATGTGTGAAGGTGTCAAGCCTGGGTGACTGGGAAAATGGCGGTACCATTAACCCCAAATATGAACATGAAAATTATGTTTTATGTGGAACATAATGTTACATTTTAGATACACTGATTCTGAGGTGCTTAGCAGAATAGTTAAATGGTTTTGTCCAAGTAGTTGGAAATAGAAAAATATAAAGTCTGTAATTCAATTCAGTTCTACAAATATGCACCAGAAATATATGTCAAGCACAAAATCCGGTCCCAGCCCTTGTTCTCATGGGACTTAAGAGTCTACGGGCGATTTGAGTGCATAATTTATGACTACCTGTGTGATGAACGTTCCAAAAAAATGAAAAACAGACTGCTATGAATTTCTTATTACAGAGGCAGTAGGTTTGTTCAAGATATGCTGCCTGTAGATAATTTTAGGGGTTATTCTTTTCTACCTATATTTGTACTTATATTCCTGAAATGTTGTATTTGTATTTTAAAACACAGGATCCTATACCTAGTCCAGTAAAGTGGTGGAAATCTTTGTATTAGCATCTTAGGGACAAAGAATGCACTTCGTTAAGCATCATCTCATGGCTGCCATCCCTGTTCAAACAATGTAGCTTTTATTAGGTTCAAGTTCTGATATAAATTTGTGGTTCAAAGTACTAAGTATGCATTATTCTTTTAGTTCATTTCAAAGGGGAAGTACAGATTTATTCTGCACAAATCTGACATTCTCTCCCTATCCCTTCCCTAATCAGACACAAAAATTGTGGCATTAATATTACAAATTGAAGAAAGTTTAAAATCTTAAGAGTAACAACAACATGTTTTTTGAGAAAAAGGAAGTCAGCAAAGATAATAAAGCAAGTCTGAATGAGCAGAAAGAAAAGGAACTGACATGTGCTTCCAGAGAAGGCAAGTAACACAGAAGAGAAATGAAAATAAGAGACAACTGAACTTTCCATGAACTCATTAACAATAGTAAGAAACTGGAGGCAAAAATGTGTGGAAACTCTCTTAAGAGAAAAATGGCAGATTTTTCTCTTGACTCCAGAAATCTGACAAAATGAATACAGAAATCCCTAAATAAAAACTGGTTGAGAAGGATTTTATTCAGAAAAAAAAAGGAATGCATGAAAAAAAGAACAACACTCTAAATACAAATTTAGATATATGAGGAACCATCACTTTGAATGTCTGCTTTACTAGGGTCTGTGTGGAGCATTTTACCTAAATGTTCTAATCTAATTCTCATTCTAACTCTACAAAGTAGCTGTGATCAGATCCATATGAAAGCCAAGGAACCTGGAGCTTAAGGAGGTAACTTGATGTGCCTGCAGCCCTACAGATGGTAGGTAGCAGAAAGAAATTTGCAACAGCATCTTTTGGATTCTAGCGCTCGTATTTCTGTTAATAGATTTTTAATACAGAGGTGGTTATATGATAACTGAGAAGTTATTCAGACCCTTAGCTTTGCTGACTTGTACATAAAGGTTTTTTAGGACATGCGTCTTATAAAGAGACAATGGCTATCAGAACTGCAAACTCAACCAGCAAGCACAGGTTAGGTTTCCTCAAACTCAGAGGGAGCCAGATTCCTTTCCCCAGAACATGGCAGTGAATGAGGCGGTCACAGACGACCCCTTCTCACAGAAAAAGACAGAAACAACCCTCTCTGAAAACTAGGAATATCTGAACATACAAGAATCAGGTCAGTGTGTGGTGGCCTACTGGTCCCTCCCTCTAAAGCAGAACTCATTTTATTATTCTTTGTTTTATTCACAGATAATTGCATTTTCATCAACATCAAGGCAAGGACCTCCACCAGCAAAAAAGATTACAACTCTCTGAAAGGTCAGAGGGTAGTTAGCATTGTTTTTTAGCAATAAAGTGGGTTTTTTACTTAGGTATATTGTATTTTTTAGTTGCAATGCCAGTGCCTTTAACGGACAACAGCATAGTGTAAACATAACTTTTATGCACTGGGAAACCATAATAATTGTGTGACTTGCTTCACTGTGGTATTCACCTTATTGCGGTGGTCTGGAACTGAAAATGCAGTGTCTCTGAGGTGTACCTGCATGGGTATTAATCCTGAGCCCAGCAAAACCAGTATCGCTGTCATTCTCAGACACTATGGCCCAAGAGTCCAGTCCTTCCTGATCTTTATTTCCTCTCACTAACTAGCATAAATCACAGGTGGCAAACACAAGGTCTGTGGGCCGAATCCGGCCGTCCACCTTGTTTTATCTGGCCCAACACCTTGTTTCTACCTGGCTTGCTAAACTGTCATGAAGTAGTTATGTTTTATCTGGCCCAGCACCTTGTTTCTACCTGGCTTGCTTAACTGTTATGAAGTAGTTACATTTATAGTCTTAAAATTACATTCGGCCCTTTGAATGACTTTGACAACCTGGCATAAATGACTTCTCCACTCTCAATGTCTTCAGTGAACATTCCTTTAGGTCTTTTATCTTAATTAGAAACGGGCTGTACCTGGCCCCTGGAGAGGTGATGTGCATGCCCCTTTCTAGCAGAGGTTGCTCATCCTCTGCAGGTTATTGGTGAAAAGGGAACGTTTCTGTTTTCTCCCGTCTTTACTGCAGTACCAGGTTATCACCCACTCTGCTCTCATGGAAAAAGCACTCTCCTATGAGACACATGTCTTTTGGTTATAACTTATACCACTGTCACTCTTCCAGGTCAACATTATTTAACCAGGCACTGCTCTTCCTTCTCATTCGGAACAGACCTAGCCATCCGCTTCAGTCTTCTTCAGGTCAAGTCCTGCGTGAATTCAACTCCCTGTGAACAATAGCAAATCCTCTGACTTCTTGACCTCCCTCACCCCCAGGGACTAATGCTTTCTCTCTGCTTACCACTGCCACCCACTCTGATGTCCTAATCTGAACTTTGCTGCCACCCACAATGGTTTTATTTTACTTTTCATAAGTCAACACAAGCCATTCTCTAACTCCTCTCCAAGTTCTTTCCTCTCCCCTTCCCACTCTCTCACTAGTCCTAATGTTTGTCCATGAAAATCTCCAATGTCCCGCCCACTTTCCTGCCTATCTAGTTTCCACTCTGTGGTTCATCATGTTGACCGTGGCTAACACGCCAGAAACATCCTCCAACGATGTTTCTCAAAGTGGTGGTGAGGTATGAATGAACCCCAAATCCCATCTTCTTAGTACTATACCAGCTACTAATGGTGAAAAATAATTTTGCAGGCTCAAGGACAGTATATTATCACAGTTGCCAACATCAGCTGGATTCTGAGTACTATCCAAGCCTTATGTTCCACCAGGACAGTCTCCCTCCTGCTCCCCCGAAGGGGCTGTTTCCTGCCACCCTGCTTCCCTCAAGCCTCTCAACCAACCACTGCCCTTTCTCAGCAGAGGACTTTCTCTAGATTTCGCCTATAAAATAGAGCCCATCGGATGAAAACACCCTTAATATCCTACCTGGAAATCTAAACTCAGCCCTTCCTCCTCCTCACCCATCACTCTAGCAGAGCAGGCGCTTCCCAAGACAAGTTCCTCCACCCGTGCTGCTCTGGGACCGCTGTCCTTGGCCCTGCTGCCTTTAGGACCTCACTCTACCGGGTGTCATTGTCTCCTGACATCTCTTTTCTCATACCTCCCAATCCACATTAAACAAACTCAATAGCCTACTTTGTCCTCCCTGGACCCTTCCAATCCCTCCGTTAGTGCCACTCCTTAAATCTGCCCACTTTCCATAATCATTTATCAACCCTCTACCCTCTCTTTTGAGCTGAAGTCAATGGAACAATTGTCAGTCTGTTTATTCTATGAACTCTTGGCAGCATTTGACAATGTTCTATACCTTCCCCTTTGACATGGTCTCTTCCCTGGGCTTCACGATACAATAATATCTTGGTTCCCCTACTACCTCCATGGTGATGCTTTCTCAAGGTTTCTCCCTGGCTCCTCTTCCTCTGCGTAAACTCACACCATTCCTCACATTCTCCATCAGATTCATTAATTCCCATAGCTTTGTATACTGGGAACTCTAAGTTACTTTTATCACCAGCACAAGCTCTTCTCCTGAGCCTTCACTACAGGGCCAACAACATGTTTGCCAAGGACTAAGTGGTTTCCTGGAACACAGGCTTTTCCTTGCTAACTGGAAGAAAGTCTCAGGCAAACTGGAATGAGCCCACTCATTCAATGGTCCTATAGATACCTCAAATGTAACATCCATAAAATTGAGTTCATCACTATCTCTCCCCAAATTTCTATAATACCTCCTCCTGTGTTTCTTATCTCAGTGAATGGAACCACTTGTTCCAGTCAGAAGGCAACTTGCTGAAGGCAAGTATACATAAAAGGATCTCTGTCTCTTAATGCACTGAGTTCCCAGTAGCTTTTCTTCTAGGGAATTATCCAATAAGATACTTATATAACCTGTGCTTATACTTATATAATCCTCCTCAGTGAAAACTAATGCACTGTTTACCTGGAAAGTTAAGAGATGTACTGGATAGTTCCAGTGGTACAAGATTTTTTTCTTTAGGGAAACATTCGTCTACCATTCAAGGTCTTGACAACAGTTTTGACCGCTATCTAACACACTACTAAATTTTTCCTTTGAACATCCTGGAAAATGTATTTGTAACATGTTGTTAAGGAATGACTAATTTTTCTTTCCAATAAGCTGAAATAAAGAAAGGTTCCTTGAATAAGGAAATGCTGGAAAACAACTAGTATTAACTTAGGAGTCACCAGCCTGAAAACACAGTAGACATGCTGCAAGTCACCGGGACACAAAATGGTTTCCCTTCGAAGTTCACGCTAATGATGACCTGTGGGCCTCTGCTCCCGGCCTGAGGTGTCCTCCACTAACTATTGCCTCTAAAACTGCCTGATAAGTGAAATACAGTCCAGTGCACAAAGGGGATTGCATGGTTTTAGATTAAGAAACTATCAGACAAGAGCAAGACCCAAGACTCTTTAGGCCAAAGAAAATAAGGCAAAGGAATAACTTCATGGCACTTGGGTTATTATATTTACATCTCAACTTCATTCAGTATGAGGCAGTCAACAGGCTCATGTGACAATAAGAAAAATTGCCGCTACATTAGGGAAATAATTACCTGAAAAGAAATGATTGTTAACAGGACTAGATTGCTATAGGAAATGGTGTCCTTTCCTTTCTCTCAAATGTATGGAGTTACTCTTCTCTGTCACAGAGAGTTTAGGTATAGCATTGTGGGAGTGGGTGACTTCTTGTAGTTTCATAACTTTAGTTATTAGACATGCAGCTACATAGCTATTTGAACAATTCTCCATTGCTCAATATATTTATCTTAGTTTGTGCTTCCCATGTTCACCCTCTTGTCAGCTATCTTGTGACCATATTTGTGCATATTAGATTTTCACCAGGGGGTACTTGCATCAATAAGAGGACAAGTGGAAATTAGAATAATTTGCTACTTCATTCATTTGTGGTAAGAAGTCCAAGAGAAAGGAAGCCGAAACTAACTAAAATGAGGGGCTCATACTGTGAATGACTCTACATGATCTATGTCCCCTTTTTTTTACGGATAACTGAGAGTCAGCTGTGCACACATCTGTGGGTGTTTATAAACATTTACCATCTGTGAGAAGCTTATGGGTTATAAATGAGCTAATTAGTGAAATGCTAGTCATTCCTAATGACAGTTGTTATGGATAAAGGTTTTACCCAGGTTAAATCAATCTCAGAACCTTGTTGATCACTGGAGGCCGCTCTACTTTTTATTACAAGACTAAGGAGCTATACTATGTCATACATTAAAGATGCATTATAACTAGATCAAGCTGCTCATTTATGCATGTTTATGAGCCCTATTCTTAATAGACTTAGTGCTGACTAAGTATTTTTCAGGGAAAATGAGAAGCTGTCAATCTGCAAAAAGTTCAACTGATTCTATAATATATGACATTGTTATTTCTGTTCTACATACATACTAGATATATTCTATTTAAAAAACTAACAAAGCATAAGCCCTGGATGGTGGCACAGTGGATAAGGCAGCAGCCTGCAAACCCAAAGGTTGCTGGTTCGATTCCCAGCCAGGGCACATAACCAGGTTGCAAGCCAGGTATCCAGCCAGCCTCGTAGCTGGAGGCAGGTGAAAGGCAATCATACATTGATGTCTCTCTCCCTCTCTCCTTCCCTTCTCTCTAAAAATAATAAATAAAATATTAAAAAAAAAAAACCACCAAAGCGTAGATGGCAAACTAGTAACTGATTTAAGAGATAATTCATTAATGAAAAGGTCTGTTCATATATACTCAAATATAACTGTATCTATATGTATTTCCCTAAGTCCCCCATATCATAAACTTTTCCTAAACCTATTTCTCTTTTTTACTGATCAAAAAATGTGGGGAAAACATTCTAAACCAATTAACTTTCAAATAAGTTTGTCCTGTAATCGAATGGAAAGCAAAAGCAAAAACAAAAATAAAACATTGCACAGGGACAGCAAAATGAAAAGTATCTCATAATATAGTTTGTATTTTAAAATTTCTTAATTTATTTTTTAGAGAGAGGGGAAGAAAGGCAAAAAGAGAGGGAGAAAAGCAGGGCCCCAATCAGGGCCTGCGCTGGCCCTGACTGGGAACTGAACCAGCTATCTTTCGGCTCCCAAGCCAGCACTCAGGCCACTGAGCCACAATTGCCAGGATAATGTAGTTTGTATTTCGATGCAGGTCAGTGTTACTGGATGAGTGACAGAGGACCTAAACCAATCTCGACTGCATAGGCTACAACACAGCATGTTTTCTACTCTGTAGAGCACTCACCACTGCACGACACGGCTTGTATCCCAAGAGACTAACAGCACTGCCCGTGCTTTGGGAATTATTGCAAATGGAAAAACACTATGTTATCTAAAATGTACCTCCTTTTCACACTCCCTATTCCCCACCCTTGCTTTATTTCATTCTCCTTAGAACTCACTAAATTCTAACGCTGTATTTATCTAAAGTGCTGTCCGTCATCTCCACCAGGATTAGCCAACAAGGGCAGGGATGAGGGTTTGACTTGTTTCCGGTTGTATCTCCAGGAACTGTGCTCCGTAGATATTTGTTGAATGAAGAAAACATTTTGATAGAAAAATTTTCCCCACTATTACTTTAATAATTCCATTAATAAAGGAGGTCTTTAAATGAAATCCTTTATAAACTTTTTTTTTTTCCAGAAATTTAAAAGCATAAGACTAAGTAACACAGAGCCTTGGAAATTCTTTTGGAATGCCAGGTAAATGTGATTAATGGTTTAAAAAAAAATAACAAAACACTGACTAAAGCAACATAACATATGCCAGGAAAACAAACATGAAAGCCAAGTTCGATAATGAACATCCCAGAGCCTGAATAAGGGCTTCTTTCACCTCTAGAGAAGGGTTCTCTGTCTTAGCTTGAGGCACCAGCGGGTGGGAGAGGACCAACTCTAGGCAGCCAGGGAGCTAAGGGGTCTCCATTATTCCAGTTACAAAAGAGAATGCCCCAAACGTCTGTGTTAACAAAGAAGGCTTTTTCCCCTAAGAAAAAAGCTAACACTTACCTGAGGCTGTGCTTCCTACCCCAGGCCAGGCCCTTTCAGATGATCTATTTATTCCCCAGGGGCAAAATCAACTTGCTGTACAGCTAGTATAGGTATCTGGCCCACCTGAGAGATTCTCCCGTTCTCCCCTGTTCAATGCCGCACACAGCTCATTGGGACGGCTTCAAAACTGCCTTTCAGATCTATCCTGCCTTCTCTTCGTCTCCCCTTCCTCGGGCCTTTGGCATTTATATCCCGCAAAAGTTCAAGTTTCCTAATTGGTCTCACCCCCGCTCCCCGCCCGCTCTCCCCGCTCTGCGCTGCGCCCTCCCGCGGAGGCGTCTCTGGAGCGTAGCTGCTCTGCTCCCGCCTGGGACGGGCCTCCAGCTCGGAGCACAAGCCCGAAGCCCGAAGCACAGTGCTGTCCTCATTTCCAGCTCAACCCCGTCTCCTCCATCGCTCTACCCAAAGGTCCCTCCAGGCACGTTATTGGTTGCTGTCCAAATGTGAATTTCGAGCCTTGTGTCTTCCTCATCCCAGCGGCTTCCCAGGCATGGAGGCCCTGGCTCATCTAACTGTGTTCACCTGGTATCCGTCTAATTCAACACTCTGCATTTCAAGAAACCAGGAGAGGGCTGAGCGCTGTCGCTCGGATGCCGGCCTGCCATCCCTCCTCCACCCTAACGGAAAAGCCAAAAGGACCATTAAACATATAGAAACCGGCCACATAGGCGAGAAGGCACAGTGCGTTCTCAGATGGTAAGTGGGAAAGCCGCGCCCGTCTGGCGGCAGAGAGAGCGGGAAGGGAGGGGAGCCCACCCTGGGTGGGAGCCGTGCGCACCGCTCCGTGTTCCAGAGGCAACATGGGACTTCCAGGGTGAAGCTGCCATGGAGCCACGGGGAGTAGAGTCCAAGAGCGGAGATTATCTTGTGCCCAACATACAGAGAGGGAGGGCACCATGCAGACCGATTACCCCCGTGCCCCCGAGAGTCGGGAACAAGTGTCGCACCGGTGGGCTGCAGAAGCCCAGGGCGGCTGGCGCTGCTGGGGGAGCACGTGGCTTCCGTGCGCACTGGCTGGGAAGAGGCTGGCAGGGAGACAGTGCAAATTCAAGTGAAGAGCAAGGATACATTTTTGAGGATTATCAATGTCCAGGACAGAGATGGTATCTAAGAGAAGTCCAACAGGTCTCCCAGGGTACCGACCATTCAAGGGCAAAACAGACACCACCTTTACTAAAGTGAACAGGAGGAGTTATGTCCAAGTAGGGAGGCTGTTTCAGGTCCAGAAAGGAGTGAACCTAAGAGTGCAACCCCCTAGCAGTGTGCCCCAAGCCGACTTTCAAGTTTGGGGTCCATTTTAGGGAGAAGGAAAATAAGAAGAGAAAGTCTGGAAGGAAATTTCACATATAAAGAATTTAATTTTTACACTGAAATGACTGAGTTAAAACAGAGGGAGAGGAAGGGGTTATAGGAAAGACAGGGGCGGAAACTGGCTGAGTTGTTTGACTTTGTTTGGGTTGGTGGCTCAGTCTGAAATTAGATTTGAACTTATAGACAGTTACATCTTTGCACACTCAAGTTTGTGGCTGTGACTGTGAAATACCTATTTGTTACCAATACCATAAGAGCACATAAAACAAACCTGACCAATGTCATATCTCATCCTAGGATTGGGCCAATTTACCTTTCAGTGAGTCTACTCAAATAGAGTATGTACGAATTGAGGAATTTCTGTCCCACAGACATGAGTTCCAGAAATATTTTAAAAGTGCTAATTGAACACCTGTTGTAGAAAGAGACTATATTAGAAACAGCAGCTGAAAAAAGTTATTTTTTAAACATGGCTAATTCTGCATAAAAGAATTTTATTTTTGTAAGATTAGCTGAAAAATAATGGTTTTTCATGTATAAAGAAACCAACTTTATAGACAAACCACAATATTAACTGAAATATCATTTAAAATAACTATAGTAGATGTTTTTGTCATTCTCTCTCTTTTTTTGATTTTATAAAAGATAACATCTAATTAATATACCTTTATGGCAAAGGTCTCAGATAAATTTCTGGGATACATTAAATTGTCTAAACTTTTCATTTTTGTTTTCAAAATGAACTGACCTCAAATTGGAGAAGGCTAATAGCATGACTGTAAGATGCTAGCCTTGGTTAGAGAAGCTGAATACTCAGATAAAAAGTTTTATATCTCTGAGAGTTCCTCAGATTTTAAGAATGCTAAACATTGTTTTCTAGAGATATTCTTCCCCTCTCCTCTTCCCTTCCCCCTTTGAGACCTGATGAATGACAACTGTGGGAGTGTTCTACTTCTAGTACATCAAAGAGTGATGTTTTAGGAAAGGGACAGAGCTAACCATAACATGAAAATTTTCTCACAGCGAGGGAAAAGATTTGGAAAACAGCACTCCTTCCCAGCTTTCCCCCATTATGTGAGAGTGGCAGCTCTGAATAAAGCACAATATTATTTAAGCTTTTTTAATTTTTCCGGTAGAGAAGAAACACTTCTTCAACTCCCCACTAGCCTCCAAATACAACCGTATTTGACACTTTACGTTCAATCTCAGAATTTAGGAAGTGGTACTTCCTCGGACTTCGGTGTTGTGACCCTTCAAGTGGTGAGATGGAGGAGCCTGTTAAAACACAGTATGACCCAAACCCCATGTTGACTTGGATTGGGTTCTTTAGCATTTCGTAGAAAAGGTCTCTAAGAGCTGTAGTCTATGGGAAAGGTGAGCAGCATTAGGGACGTTCTGCAAAGAGGAAAGGTGGTTCCAATTACTGTAAATGATATTTTCATCTACCAGAGCTAAAATTGGAGTACACAGCAAAATGGTAGGGTAACTGATTGAAATATTTAGACTTATTTATTGACTGCTTTAATATTTATCCAACAAAGCCATTCCATGCATTCAAGAAATAGTGAGCGGCTAGTATCAAAAGATGCTACGCTTTTATTAAGAGAAAAACATCATTGTGCCATAGAAATATTTAAAATGCTTTTGTTCACATGTGAATTCAACAGAAAATACAACTTAATTAGCATCTAGAATATCCACTGGCAATGAGATCATATTTGCAATTTAACACCAACAGAATCAACACTTCTAAAGATATTTGAAGTGCACTGGAAAGACTGTCTTTCCTGGCTTTGAATTAAGATAGTCCCTTTTGTTCACCAGTTTTCTTGACTTGATGACATTTGCAGGCTACATTGCAGTTAGGTTAAAAGAGGAACTGTCAAACATTTAAAATCTTTAGAACTAATGGCAAGGCAGAGAATCTGAGTTGGAACAACTTTGTGGAAACTATTCACCTTTCTAAGGCACTTACCATTTATACAGCACTCTTGACGTTAGTGATGGAGCCTCTGATTCAACAATGATTTGACAAAAATGTTTCTACTTTGCCAGAATTCTAGCCTGAATTATCACTAATAGTTTAAAAATAAACACTCAAAGGATTATATTGAATTAAAATTACTGTCACTTCCACTCATTAATGATAATTATCAGTGGAAGTTTTATTGTGACAGTTCTCTCTGCAGGCACTGGTCTGGCAGAACTGCTCATTCCAAAAACAGTCACCTGTTTCCTGTTATTACACAAGGCTGTCAAATTCTTCCTGCCTTGGGGCAGCCTCGTCTGCGTTAAGGCTGCCCTCAATGTTAGCTCTGTTAATATTACCCTGATTCTAATTGCCTTAAAGAACACTGGATACTGAGGAAGGAAGCTACCCAGGAAACAATATTTTAAAATCCTATTACAAAATAATGTCTAATTTCATCTGAACATTATGCCATTTTCAAGTCACACATAAATATTCAATTTCTCTGCTTAATTTTCCCAGTCTGCCCTAGGGTATATTTATTCATCATCAAAAGCCAAATACTACCGAGTTCCTTTCTCACTAGGCAAGATAATCATTTTAGACTGAGCAACCTTCACTACCAAGTTCAGCAGCACGGAATGGATTTCCTTCAACTTTAAGGATTTAATGTCAAAATGACCAAAAATGAGAGAAGAAAAGAGACAGCCTATTAATAAAAAATAAATAAATAAATAAAAATCCAGCTCCTGCTATGACCTTTTGACATATTGGTATTTTCATCTCAAAAAGATACACAAACAATAGTGGAGAAATGCTGGGCACTGAAACCTGGGGTAAAAGGATAAGAGGAGCACAATGGTTGGTTACTGATGGGCCACTGGAACAATCAGCAGCCCAGGGGCTTGCTGGCATTTAAAAGGTTCCACTGCAGATACACTCTGCTGTTAGAAATGTGCTGACAGACGAAGGGTTTTCCTAACGCTTACCATTACCTTTAAATGAATATTTTTACTCAATCAGCTTCTAGATGTACATTTTCCAACACAGACCAGTTCCTTTGCAAATATGTGCTTTGGCTACAGGAAGACAAGAAAAATTTAACACCCTGTCTGGGTAGCTCGGTTGGTTAAGGGCATCATCCCAATACTCAAGGTTGTGAGTTCAATCCCCAGTCAGGGAACATGCAAGAATCAACGAATCAATGCATAAATAAGTGGAATAATAAACCAGTCCTCCCTCCTTCCTTCTCTCCCTTCCTTCTTTCATCTATCTTCCTCCCTCCCTATAAAATCATTCAATAAAAAACAGTAACAGGAAATCAAAGAACGAATCAACAACTGGGACTATATCAAATTGAAAAGTTTCTGTTCAGCTAAAGAAAATATCAGCAAAATTCAAAGGGAACTAACTGTATGGGAAAACATAATTGCCAATGATACCTCAGACAAGGGTCTGATCTCCAAAATATACAAAGAACTAATGCGACTCAACACCAGGGAGACAGACAGCCCAATTAAAAAATGGGCAAAAGGACCTGAACAGACAACTCACTGAGGAAGATATACAAAGGGCCCAGAGGCATATGAAAGAATGCTCAACATCGCTAGTCATCAGAGAGATGCAAATTAAAACTGCATTAAGATACCACCTCACACCTGTCAGAATGGCAATCATCAGCAAATCAACAAACAACAAATGTTGGCAAGGATGCGGGGCAAAGGGAACCCTCATACACCTTTGGTGGGAATGCAGGCTGGTGCAGCCATTGTGGAAAACAGTATGGGGTTTCCTTAAAAAACTAAAAATGGAACTGCCTTTTGATCCAGCAATTCCACTACTTGGACTATACCCAAAGAATCCTGAAACACCAATTCATAAGAACCTATGCACACCTATGTTCATAGCGGCACTATTTACAATAGCCAAGTGCTGGAAACAGCCTAAGTGCCCATCAG